>QEPC01013258.1:650404-712452 GCA_003113815.1 Sphenodon punctatus
GTACCTTCTTAGCCCAGGGTGCCTGGTAATGCTGCTGAGTACCTAATCTCTCGGGTGCAAGAGAGCGACTGAGAGGTTTCAGAGGGTCGCCTTGGGGCCACCTTTTCCCCTCCTGTGCCAGGGCCTGGTTTCCTCCCTCTTTGTTTCCCTCTCCACAAGTCCGTCCCCTGGAACCTGATACTCCTGGCCTTCCTTCTCCCTCCTTGATTTCCCCCACGGCTCCGTACCCTGGAGCCTGACAGGAACTCCCCAAAGCCAAGCTACTTCTTGTACTGTCATCCCGAGAGGGAGCCGATCACGCCACCTCCTCACTTCACCCAGATCCGCGCTGCAACACCACAACACAAAAAGCGGCTTCTACCTCAGCCCAGCCCCCCCGCCCCTGCTGAGAACCCTTGCAGCACATGCTGCTTCATTCCCCGCTTGTCCTGGACTGAGCGGGGAGCGATCTAATGGCCACGAACCATGTGGCCAAAGGTGGCCAATCACGCTGCTCCCTTTCCCCGCTTGCCGGCCAGGGTTGCTAAGCAACCCTGCCCGACAGTGCGGGAGCAGCCTTCAAGGGGTGTGCCTAGAACAAGTGCCCCTGCAGCAACTGAAATTGCGTGCCTCTTCTCTTAGGCAGAGATGGAGCACGACCAAGCCCCCCCCCTTTGCCATGGATGCGGCAGGGGGGCAAATGCACATAGTTCTCCTGGACTTAGTTTATTAACATCGGCATTTCTTTTTGCAGCATTTCATGTAGCTCATCCCAGTTATATTCAGCACAACTTAAAGTAATGAACCAAGTTGGTGGTCCTAGGTTACGTAGCATACATTTTAGTTCACCTTGACATCTATTCCAGTATTCTTTGGTTCCGCGCATTGTTGTTGAAATGTTTTCTAAATTTGTTTGAATTTGTGAATCTCTACTTGTAAGCATATCTAACATACTTTGTGCCGTCACATCATCCAATTGATTTGTCAATTTCAACATGTGTGCTATACTGGTAGAGAGAGCACTTAGTTCACTTTCCGAAAACAGGTGGAAAAGATATTGCATACTAAGTGTGAATCAAGAATCCTGATATTGTAGTCTTGAATTACAGTATTCACTCTTAGAGATGGTTTTCTGTCTCTTGTCATGGAATGTTCCTATTCCTGAGGGGAACAAATCTGGGAAGCACTTTGCTTCAAGTGTTCTTTCCCAGATATTTATTGGAATGTCATGTATTGGTTTCATTTGATACAAATCACTGTTGTCTGCGACTGGTTAATTTCCATATAGTGGGTGTATGGTATAATGTTAATATAAATTGGCTTCTGTTGGAATCAATTTCTCTACACTAGGGCATTTGCCATTCTCTACGCAGACTTCTGGTATGTGGATGTGGAAATCTGTGTCCACTAATGAATAGCATGGGTTGTTTATTTTTAAGTAGGCAAGTACTTGCTGTATTTTATTAATGTCTATAACATATTGCCATATTTTCTTGTCTATTGTTGCTACACCATTTAGTAAGATTATGAGACTATCTTCAAACTTTGAATTGTTGGCAATTGTTGCTAAGTTTTCTTCAAGAGGTAATGGTAAGTATACTACCCTTCCTCTAATACCATGTACCAGTTGAGTTTGCTTTAGTGTCCCCGAAGTAGTATTCAGTCTAATAATAGTTTGGAATGGTTTAACAAATTGAATCATTATTTTCTCATAAATATTCAGTGTCTTCATTACATTTAGGACCTTTAGTACAAGGTCAAAGTACAAATATGCAATGTATAACACAAGCCTCATCAGTAATAATAAACATCTGTTTTTTGTTCACAACAAGGACCCCACACATCCCAGGCCCCCCTGCTCCACCAACCAAACCCCTCCACTCAGTACCCCCTTGTTCCTCAACCAAACCCCTCCCTTCAGTGATCCCCACCCCTCTAAGCACCCCCTCATTCTGCACCCCAGCCCTCAATACCCCTTGATCCCCACACCTGCTCCCACAACCAGCTCTGTGAAGCACAAACCTTGATCGCCTTACTGAACCCCTCCCGGCAGCAATCCCTGCTCCTCATACCACCTTTTCCCTCATACATCCTCTGGGTTGTCCCACCAAATCACAGTTATCACACTTTATGTGTCTACAGTTATGTGGCTGCTGACAGGTACCCCTCCCTTCAGTGATCCCCACCCCTCCAAGCACCCCTTGATCCTGCACCCCACCCCTCAGTAGCCTTTGCTCCACACACCTAAAAGCATCCCCTGCTCCCCCCACCAGACCTCTCCCTTCAGTATCCCCCCAACCAAACCCCTCCCCTCAGCAATCCCTGCTCCTCATACCACCCATACCACGCATACCTCCTAATACCATTTCCCTTGTGTTCAGGATTGTCCCACAAAAGCACACTTATTGCTGACTGCTCAGAGCTTCAGCTGTCTGAAGTAGAAAGCCTTTGTGATGTCACCAGGTGTTTAACTGATCAGCTAGTGACATAAGTGAAGCACAAAGCTGAAAACTCCTTACGTACTGAGCATGTGTGGAGAAACAAAACTGATTTTTCAATCATCAATAACTTGGTTTTGCAAGCACCAACCACTACTATACCTCACAGGATCATGTCATTTATCTCCAGCTCCATGTCTGTAAATTTTTAGGGATCAACCCCCCATTGGTAGGACATACAGAAGATGGAAAATTCTGAGAACATTTCAATTTTCACCCAAACAAGGTAACCTCAAAACACTCATAACTTTGGATTTACTTGATCAATCTGCTTCAAACTTTGTACGTATAATGTTCCTCACAACTTACACCAACTAACACAAATTAATATTACTACGTCCAGCGGTTCATCAAATATGGGCCTTCACCAGAACCCTGATTATAATGAAACAGTGGTTGTACATTTAAGTATCTTTACATCTACTGCTGTAAAGATAATTATATGTGATTGTGATGCTTTTGATACCAAAAGGAATCAAAATGACTTTTAAAAAAATTAAAAAGTTAATGCCATGCACATTTGATTTTAATTTTTGACTGTGCGTCAACTGAAATGATTACATTTTAAACATGAGAGTCAACCCTAAGGAGTCACTGCCAGAACTGATGACGGTGATGGAAAAATTTGGGAAAATCTGGGGTATTCAATGAACAAAGAAAAATCCTTTACATTACTGTTTGGAAAGGGGGCTGAACAGGAGGAACAGCTAAAAAAGAAAGATATCACCATTCCCAATAAGTGAGTCAAGATTGAAATACTTAGGGGTGATTTTAACAAAAAACATAAAAAATTTATACTCTGCTAATTTCCTGCCCTTATTTAAAAAACTGAAGGAAGAAGTACAGCCATGGAAAAATCTGATGGTGTCATGGCTAGGGAAGATTAATTTATATAAAATGATAGTCCTCCCCAAACTTTTATATAAACTGATGGCTATCCTGATCCAGCTCCCAACTTCTTTTTTAAAATTAAGTGATGAGCTCCTGCAGGATATAGTCTGGAATGGGAAAAAACCCAGGATAAAGAAACAGGTTCTAGTACAACTAAAAGAAAAAGGGGGCTTAAACGTCCCTGACATAAAGTTATACCATATGGCAGCATCGTTGGTGGCGCTTTATGACTGGTATCATGAGGAAAAGGCCCCTGAGTGGGCCATTCTGGAAAAGGAAATCTTGGGGGTGCAGTCATTAAAAGATCTGATTGTTGATCATGGTAAGGTTACCAGAGAGATAAAAGTAGATCATCCTTTTATAGGAAATCTGATTAAGAACTGGGAAAGAATAAAGAAAAAATTGGGCTGACAGCGGAGCTTTTCCCCTTTACACCAATTGACTCTAAACAAATAAGGGAACAGAGCATAGCCCCGGATATTAGAGCGGCTTTAAAGAAAAGGGGCATAACCAGAATGGAACAATTGCACAGGGTAGAGGAATTTATATCACCACAAAGGTTGAAAGATCTGATGCAAGAGAAAGTTAATATTTTTCAGTACTTACAGTTGAAGGGGATGGCCACCTCACCAATGAATAGGGCAAGCTTAAACAGAGAAACTCGCAAGTTAGAGAAGATTCTATTTAAAAGAAACAACGCCCCAGGCAGATTAGGAAGAACATATAAGGAACTTAAAGAAATACTGTATGGCTCCTCAGTAGATTATATAAAGAAATGGAGGAAGAATCTGAACATTCCCCTGGACCAGGAGGAGGAAAAGAAACTATGGTGTCATATGAATAAATGTGTGATCTCTCTGGAGGTCAGAGAAATTCAGATCAAGTTAATTACCAGATACTATCTGACACCGGAGAGAATGAAATTTGCGGACCAAGGTAGCAGAGGTTTATGTTGGAGGGGATGTGGTGAGAGATGAAGTTATAAGCACTGTTAGTGGGATTGTGTGAAGGTACAACTCTTCTGGTGCAAGGTTTGGAAATTAATTAATAAAGTAGCGGGGATGGTGGTTCCTTTTAGGCCGGAAACAGCCTTGCTGGGTCTCTATCCTAGTACAAGCTGTATGAAGTCTTGTCAGAACTCATGCAAGATCATTTGTCTAGCTGCCATAAACATCATAGCTAGGCATTGGAGATAGCTAGAGGATCTCTCTATGGAGGAACTGTCTCACAGAATATGGTACATGTTTACGATGGAGGGATTTCATGCGGATCTTCACAATAGGATGCAGGACTTTGAAACAATTTGGACTCTTGCTATACAAGCCGTGGATGAGAAGAAATGGACATGACTGAACATCAAGGTTATCTAGCTGCATAAAAAAACAAGTTGAACTTTATTGAACTCTACAATAGTGGTACATCTCAGGGTTGTTATTGGGAAACCTTTGCTTTCTGTCTCATTTTTGTACACTGTATTGGGTAAGAGTATTGTTGGACATAACCATATGACCAGTGAAGATTAATAGGCTAAAATGTATGTGAAGGTTTACTTTTGGTCGGTTCTTGATGTATTTCATTATGCAAAAAAAAGAATAAAAGTTATATAAAACGTAAAATAAAATAAAACAAATAAATAAATAAATAAATAAACATAAGAGTCGGTCCTGCCCTGAGCTCAGAGGGAAACTCTGCTAGATAGGAACTGTCAAACAGCTATCCACTGATGATCTCACCAAGTCACAATGACAGCTCACTGATTTATATGATACTTGGCTCAGTATTTGATTGACAGCATAAATGGAGATCCAACTGGGAAACAGCAGTCCCATGTCCCTGATAAATAATGGTAACAAAAATAAAGCCCTGACCTTTTTTAAAAGGGAAAGTTACATAAGGATGTTTACCAACAAATCAGACTCCAAACACAGAAAACTATAGCTTCCATAGCTTCCATAGCTTCGAGGTGGCAGATAACAGGGAAGTATCTTTTCCTTACTCTGACCATTCTTATTACAGTTAGGAATGTGATGGGAGGAAAGAGGCTCTGGTCATTGTCTCCGAGTCATTCATTTCTGCCAGGATGGAAGTGGAGAGCAATGGAGATATACTGTTAGGATATGGACCCACTCCCACGAGTCTATATTGGGGACCGGTACCCCAATATCCAAGCAACTCTTGAATTTAGTGGGAATTAGCCAAATTGATGAAAAAGGGTTCGCACGTGTCCACTGGGATCAGTCTGAGGACATGATGCACTGCCAGCTGACTGGAATTCCCCCCACCACCACATCCTGACACAAAAAGGGGATACTCTGATACAAATAAGGGAGGTTTATTGACACAAGACTAGGTATTACATACAAATACATTCTACACCCTCCCACCAAACACAGTTGACATACGTACACAGTCAACTATAAGGAAAATCCTCCAGTCTGGCTACTCTGATGTAAGTGGGCATTGCGTGAGAAGGGAAAAGGGGGAAATAAGCAATATTACCTAACCAATCCTGTTGAAAAGGGACAGGCAAGCCTGTAGATCCAGCAGCGTTCAGAGATTGAGGGGGGGGAAGCTTGGACAGACCAAAAGGGAGTAATGGTCTGGGAGCGATCCTTGAGGCAAGCACGCACAGAGTAACCTGCTTGTGTTTGCATTCAAGAATAACCCAATTTGCTCACGGGGGTCAAGGTAGTTATAGGGTTTTGAGAGATGGGGACAGGGGTCTCAAAGGTGCAAAAAAGGTGCGCTAGGGATGACAAAGAAATCTTTACATGATATGTTGGGGGAAACAAAGCCTTGGAGGATTTCAACGGGGGGCATAGCAGGATGAACCTGAGGAAACAAAGCTTCGGAGGATTTCACTGGGGGGGCATGGCCAGATGAATACGAGAACCAAAGAAAGTTTCTATAAACAGGGGAATAAGACTATTTTTAGATGGGCGTGGAGTGATCAGCCTAATGATCAATCTATTGTTTGCCCAGAGTTTCAGGCGACCGTGGAAGGCTCATCTCAAAAGAGGGAGGCCACCTGTTTTTGGCTGCTCCATTGTTTACCCAGGAGCCTCCCTTGTTTCACTCTTATTCCTTCCGACCAGACTGGTTTTGCATGGGGCATTTTTTTTTCTTTCTCCTTTTGCTCCCCTTCCATTCCCCGGCACCCTTTGACCTGTGTCTTGTGGGGTGCTGCTAAGGGTCCGGGGAGGGAGGGGGTGTCTCTGTTTTTTTGGAGAAAATGGTGTTGTTCCTAACAGTACACTGAAGCACAGTTTACCATGCCCTTAAAACAGAGAGAGATAAGCTTTCTTGGAAACATGATTCTCAAACCCTGGTTAATGCAACATTAGATGTAGATTGGCTGCCCAGTGCCTAGAGCTCCAACATATCCAGAAAGATTAGACTAGATACTGGGTTGATTTAGGGTTCTGATCTGCAAGGAGGTGTTGGGAAAGCAGCTCCATTGTGCAATGCGTCCTCAGATAGGATGCAGCAATGAATTCACAATGAATTCACCATTTGATGTCTGTTGTTGTTTAGTAATAGAAACCAGGGAGTCAGTTCCCTCTGACTACCTCCCTGCTGAGGACAAGATGTCTTGTGCCCACAAACATAGGAGCCACAATGGTTCAAGTGTACAAAGTTTCCATAGGGACAAAGTCACATCAGCACATCTACACCCCAGGCATGAGCTGGGCTATCTGTTTTGGCCTTAGAACAGTGTAAGCCCCACCAGAAGCTGTGTTCCACCCATAGCTCACTTTGCCTATTGTCACCCACACACCACTGTGAGGCTATGCTTAGGACTTGGAGGGGGCTGAACAGAGCGGATGGGAAGGCAATAGCATGCAAAATCTATGGAGTGAGGGACATGGCTGTTCAGAAGAGGGAATCAAAGCTGCATACACATTCCTGGCCTCAACTTCTTTATCTTTCATCCAATTTGCATGAAACATGGGAAACATATGTCCATCTCCAAGATTACCAATCCTGACAAATATCAGAAAGATTGAATAAAGGGTCATGATGTTACAAGCCATTAACCTGAAAATGCATTTCTGGCAGTAATTATATTCCATTCCGTTTATAAGACATTTGGCAGACATGTACCCCTGTCATCTCTGCAAAAAACACAGGACAATTTGATAATGGGTCCCAATTTTATAAGCAATTGAAATTGTCCCCGTGAAGACCATCATTCAGATAAATAGCAGCACATACAGTGCAAGTCAGAAGCATGCACCTGGCATGGCAGGGGGAGGGAGGATATAGTAGTGATAATTGGGGAGCAACCCAAGAAACTGCCAGACACATTAACTGTCGAATTACTGCATGCTTCTAGCTTTACAGGAGCAATCGGTGGTGGCTTCGAGGAAGACATAGGAGGTGGCCCTGAGGCAGGGATAGAAGGGACATAACTGGGACTTTGGGGATAGCATCCCAGCAATCAGGAGACATGGTTTACACATTCAAGCTGGCCAATTATCATCACAAACACATTCTGCAGCATTGTGACAGAGGACATAAGAAAATCTCTATTCACTCTTTCCTTATCAGATGCTTCCAACTTCCCAGTAACAAGTGGGGGAGAGAAGTTGGGGTGGTCACAGAACAGAATGAGAATATTTGGTTGTCATTTCTGCTGGCCAATTGGCAGCACAAACAGATCTTATTCCACAGCAACATGTAAGGGAATCCCTGGCATAGCTTCCTTCTCTGCATATGTTGTGCAGGCTTATAAAATTGGGACCCTTTAATCATGTATTTCCAATATTTGGCAGAGATGAGCATGATGGTGTGAGATACAGCCCTGACAAATTTCATGTACACTTCTTGGACTTCAAAGATTTTACAGTCAGATATACATTTACAAGTTTATTGCTTATACCACCCGGACCCTTTTTCCAATGCTTCTGAAAGTTGGAATAGATAGTAGAAATGGGGAGGGGGTATACATTTGGGAAGTTGCATCCACATTATATGGGAGACAAAGAAGGTACAGCCATGAATGTATGTGCAGAATTTTGCAAAATAACATAATTCAACTGCTTATAAAATCAGATTCCTTTATCCAATCTTTCTGACATTTGGTAAGCATAATTCCTTCTATTGGAGGCACAATCTG
This sequence comes from Sphenodon punctatus, assembly GCA_003113815.1. NCBI lineage: Eukaryota > Metazoa > Chordata > Lepidosauria > Sphenodontia > Sphenodontidae > Sphenodon > Sphenodon punctatus. Next base: position 658,892 of record QEPC01013258.1, read on the forward strand.
TCAAAGTTTCATCCAAATATAATGGAAAAAAAAGTTACAGCTGGAAATGTGTTTTCCATTGAAACCAACGAAAATCACAAACAAAAGCAAAAAGGAAAACAAACGTTTGATATTTATGAAAACAAAAGATTTTAAAAATGAAAACAAAAAACAAAAATGTATAACGACATCGGTCCCTGGTGCACACCTCAAATTCAGAAATAAAATAGTCTCCCACCCCTGCAGTTTTTCTCAACATGGCATGCTCCACAAGATCAAGGAGCATGCTGAGCAATGCTGACCAAACCCAGGACAACAGCCAAATGCAGTGCTGCTGAGCCACTGTTGGGGGGCCCAAAGATCACCTCCACACGCATCTGTCTGGTGATGTGTTCAGCACCATAGAGATGTGGACAGCCTCCTAGAGCATCACTAGAGTGACCCATGGCACTGTGGTGGGAGGGGGCACCTCGCAGAAAGAGCACAGCAGGAGGATCTGCCATAGGGGTGTGCAGAAGGGGGCCATTTTGTTTTTAGATTATTTTTAATTTTTGTTTTTTAAATTGTCATTTTTCATTTTAGTTTTTTTTAAAAAATCGGTTATTTTTTATAGTGTTATTTTCATTCTTGCATTGGGTTCAAAGGAGAATCACCGTAGGGCTTCTTGAGATTTAGGAACCACTGGTATTTTTCCTTCAAAGCACCTTCCCCCTTCCCCAATGTAGCCAAGAGTTCCAGAGAGTGGCAGAAATATCACAGAGAAACTGCCATGCAACATGCAGGCAGGGGACAGAGCAAGAGCAGATGATGGGGTCGATCTCATATCCTGTAGATCCCCAGCACACACCCACATGTGTGTGCATTTGTGCAGTTTCTGGGTGGCACAATTTGCCCACATTTAAGATGTGCACGGAATCTGCAGGGCATGAGATCAGCCCCACTGCTAGGCAGTGGGGAATGGGTGAGGGGGGTGCTGAAGTAGTAGGCACTGAGACTCACAAAGGAAGGAGGAGACAGATGGTGGTGCATGCCCCAGCAAAGCTTCAACATTTTGGAAGCAGAATATCAAAGACAGTGGCATGCAGCAGGCAATGGACCATGAGGGGCATGGGCAGACAATGAGTCAGGTGGCACTGAGAAGTAGCATGGACTGGCAAAGGAGACATGCTGTCCCAAGTCTGTTAAGATTAAACTGTCAGAGACTGACCCAGGGAGGGCAGGACTTGAAAGAGAGCGGGGGAGAGGGAGAGAAAGAATGAATACCGACTGGCAGTAGCAGCAGCTTTCCAGATGAGTAGCAATCAAGCTTGCTTTGGCACCCCAAATTATGGTAAACAGCAACCAAGGCAGGAAGTGTGTGTGTGAGTGTGTGTGTGTGAGAGAGAGAAAAGTAGGAGCAGAAGACGACACTGGTGGCAAGCAGTTCTGGGTATTTGGTACTGTCCGTGGCACCCCAAGATGTGTCAGGGCATTAGCTTGCAGTGATTGCATGTGAGAGAGACATGCGCTAGCAGGAGCAGGCAGTGGTGGCAGGCAGTGAAGGAAGAGAGGTCATGACACTGGTATTGGCATTGGTACCACAAAGTCTAGTAGGGTATCAAGTTGCAGAGAACGCTGTGGGGATGGGGGGCAGGATTTGTGTGTGTGTGTGAGTGAGTGAGTGAGTGAGTGAGAGAGAGAGAGAGAGAGAGAGAGAGAGAGAGAGATGCACTGGTTGGAGCTGTTACTGGTTGCAGGTGGGTGGCAGGCAGTGGAGGTGGAGGAGCAGAGCAGGCATTGACACTGGTATTGGCACCTCTAAGTCTGGCAGGGTAACAACTTGCAGAGAGTATGCTGGGGCAGGAGGCAGAACATGTGTGAGAGGCACATTGGCAGGAGGAGCAGCAGCAGCAGGCAGTGCAAGGCAAGGAGGTGGATGAAGATCAGAGACAGCTGATAGTAGCACTGACACTGGCACCCCCAAAGCCTGTTAGGGGATGAACTTGCAGACAGTACCCCAGGGGGTCAGGACATCACACACACACACACACACACACACACACACACACTGGCAGGAGATGTCACTGGTGACTGGCTGTGGCAATATAAAGCTTTCCCAGTGCCTCCCAAAGGTCCCATGATTGGTTCTGGGAGGCTTGAAGCACCGAGCAATCAAAGAATGCCATGCCACTATCTGGGCTGTGCTTGCAATGCCCATTCGCCAGTGGAGATGTCAATCATGTCTCCTGGCTCCGTGGTGTCTGCTCCCTAATGCCCTTCCAGAAGTTCGTTTACGAAAATGATTTTTTTTTTTAATAGTTCATTATTATTTTTCCATTTTGGTTTTTAGAAAAAGGAAAACAAAAATGAGATTTTTGTTTTTACTTTAATAAAAACAAAACTGAATTGCACACCCCTGACAGTCTGTTTGATGTGGCCCTGGGCAAGGCTGGTAAATGGAAGCCAGAGTGCTGGGCTCTCAGAACAGCTCTGGGCTACAGTGGGCTCCCTGTCCATCTGAAAACACCCACTGTTTTTAAGCATCAGTTTCCAAACTTTTTGCTGTGAGACCCCATTCTGAGACTTCATAGTTATCCCATGACCCCAAACAGCACTGAAAATTTGCATATATGTCTGAAGCATTTGACTTTCTGGCCCTGTACATATATGGCATGGCCACATTTGGGGTCCGTAAGCAGAGTTACATAGGACAGCAGTTTAGCTACCTGTGGGTAATACCTGCATTTTTGGGTACCCCAACAGGCACTTGATGGGGTTTATGGTCCCTCATGGGGTACTTAGTGGTACCCAAAAATGTGAGTATTACTGAAGCATCCCTTGGCATCCCAGGCTTCTGACTCACAGGGCTCTGCACTCTCCCATCTTGGGTCCTCCTGGGAATAGGGGACTCATTAGGGGGGCACATGTAAATGGGAAGATGTCTCCTCACCCACCCACCTGTTCAGAAAAAAATAAGTAGGGAAGTTCCCCACGAAGCTGAGTGGTGGGGGCTGGGAAGAAGCAGGGAGCAATTAGGAGTCTTCACCAGAGGAGCAGCAGCACGGCCGTGAAGTGACTTAGTCCAGGGCCTTGGGAATCTGGGAGCCCGTCAGGTTGCATTTGTCTACCATTTAGTGACTGAATGCAACCAGGGCAAGTCAAGCAACCCAAATTTCAATGGAGTGGACGGGTATCCAGTTGCAGCTCTAGTCCTAATCTCCATAATTTGGGAATGCTGCTCTACCATGTCTGTTCCACTTCCTGCAGAATGTCCGTTCTGAAGGAACTCAAATATGAAATTGTAGACCTACTGTTAGTAATTTGTAACCTATCGCTAAAATCTGCCACTGTACTTGAGGACTGGAGGGTGGCAAATGTATCCCTGATATTTAAAAAAGGATCCAGAGGTGATCCTGGAAACTACAGACCAATAAGCTTGATGTCTGTGCTGGGCAAAATGGTGGAAACTATCATTAAGAACAGAAATCGATGGGTATTTTGATAAATATGGCTTAATGGGGAAGAGTCAGCAAGGATTTAGCAAAAGTAAGTCATGCCTCACTAATCTGTTGGAATTCTTTGAGGTTGTAAATAAGCATGTGGACAGCGGTAGATATAGGGTGTTTTCAGATGTTACGAGATCACGCTCAACCACAGCGAGCCACTGCAGCGGGGCCAAAGAGCCCTGAACATCTGTTAGGTGGCCACCAGATGTTCACCACGCTCAATACCCACATGGGGTCAATTTCAACCACACTTCCCGGGCTACCCGGGGCAAAAGCTCGGGAAGCGTGGTCAAAGAGATTCCCACCAGGAAGCAACAAAATGTAATGTCTGGATGCCAATCCCCCGGCAGAAGCAAAGAAAATGATCCCCAGCTGTGGACAATGCACGCAGCATCGCTGCCAGACAACCAGCAGCAACACAACCACTGGAGGGAGATTTAAAGGGAAACCTGCAGCAGGGAAGCATGGTGGGACAGAGCGAGGAGGGAGGTGGAAGAGAGCGGTGGGCAAGAGAGCGACGGTGGAGGAGGAGGAGGAGGAGGAGGAGGCAGGGGCAGTGGTGGTGGGAGCGGAGGAGGGGAAGCCAGGGGTCGTGCTGACCATGGAGGAGGCGCAGGGACAACACCCGCAGCAGCAGGTGGGACACGACGCCCCGGTGACATCAGTCAGAACGGGGGTGGAGGAGGCACCCAGGAAATGGGCAAGGGGAAACAAGGGCAGGGGAGCAAGGGCACCAGGGGGGGGAATGGGGAAAGTCCGGGCATCTGCCAGGGAGGAGGGAGAAGGGGGTGCCCGGCGAGGGGCCAGGGCACGCACCAAATCCTAAACCCCCCACCCCCGCCTCCCAAAGACATGGAAGAGCTCCCGGACGGATGAGCCCCCAGAGGACACCGGACCAGCCCAGGCAGAGGAGGAGGTGGAGGAGGAGGAGGATGAACCACAGTGGAGAAGAGGGAGGAAGGCGTACAACAGAGGGGGCCAGTGGGGGCTCCAGGAGACCAGGGACTTCATAAGGATATGGGGGACCCTGGAGTACCAGATGGAGCTCGCACTAAACCAGTGCAATGAGCATGTCTACCAGGACATAGTGCAGGACATGGAGGCGGAGGGGCATCAGCGCACAGCGGCACAGTGCCGCTCAAAGGCCAAGGAGCTGAAGAGGGGGTACAAGGTCATCCGGGACAACAATAGGCGGTCCGGACACGGAGCCTGGAATGCCCCATTCTATGATGCCCTGGACCGCATCCTGCATATGAAGGGGTCCATAGTCGCCCCACGGCTTGTCGGGAGTGCTGTGGTCAAGGGCAGGGAATGGGCCGAGGTACCCCCTCCCCTCACTGCCCCACTTGCTGACATGAGCTCCAGGGCCCAGGACCCCCAGGAGGATCTCCCCAGGGCCCCAGGGACCTGCAGACCCCCCCCAGACAGCAGCCCGGAGAGCGCCCACCCCCAGGCTGGGCAAGCAGAGTCCGAAGCTGGCACCCTCATTACCATCATCCAGTGGTCCATGGGGGATCACCCCCACTCCCACACCTAGGGGCCGCCCTCAGAAGGATCCGAGACTGATATCGAGGTTAAGCGGGTGACCTGGAGGGAGGAGGCACTGGGCCCACGGGGTCAGGTGCCAAAGGGGGGATGGATGGGCCAGTCCAAGCCCCAGCCGCCCAATAACAAGGCGGGAGGGGGCCCATCCCCAGGTCACCCAACTGCACACCCCTACACCCACAACCCTCTACTGCAGGTCATGGGACAGCCCAGGACCAGACCCAGGCAACTGAGCAGGCAGCTGACAAGAAGACCCACCAGCAGGTGCAGGAACCGGGTGAGGCAGGCAGTCCAGTAGGGAGGGCAACCCGGGGTGCAGAGAGAGAGGGTCCCCAGACTGTTGGAGGGGGCAGGAGGGGCTGGGGTCTGGGGGTGGGGAGGAGCCTGGTGAGTCGCCCGGGCGCCTGCGGGGCCCCTGCCCCATCGCAGTCATGGGGCAGGGGCCAGGGTCAGGATCGGACTAACCCTCCCATACCCACAGGGCAACCCCGACAGCCAGCATCCCCAGGTCCCGTGACCCCATCGCAGCACATGAGGAAGCACTGGGCATGGGTCCACAGGAGGAGGGAGGACCAGGCGGAGGAGATTGTCTGAACCTCAGAGGAACAGGGGGAAGAGGATGATAGTGGCCGTTGACTGGATGGAGGCGGCCCTCGAGCGGTCCCTGGAGTGGGCAGACATGAGGGACATGAGGCTCCAGGCTGAGGTGCACCTGGAGCGGAGGCGGGAATGCTGGGAGCACAGCAGGCAGGTGGAGGCACTCAGGAGACTGGAGAAGGCCATCACAGGCATGGTGCGGGAGCACTCTGTGAAGATGGATAGGCCCCATGATATTGGGACCTCCCTGTTCCTGAACGCTGGCATGATGTGCACCTACGTGATGGCAGCCGCGCCCCCGGGGGAATGGGGAGGGAGGGAGAGGGCAGTGTGAGGGGGGGCACTAGAGGGACCAGGGCACTACAGGGGTGGAGGGAGAGGTGGAGGGGTCACATGTACACGTGGGTGAAATAAATGTTTTTGCACATGTATGCCTCCAGGGCCCGTATGTGGGTGACAGGGGGGGTGCACCCCCACAGGGGCTTCCCCCAGGCACCCCAGGGGGTAGTCTGGGGAGGGGAGCCCCTCACACCAGGGCTCCCCGGGTGATATGCCTTGCCAGGGCGTCCAGGATGTGCTGGGCATAACGGTACTCCCCTGGGTTCTCAGCATGCACGTACAGGGGCCCGGGCCCGGGGGCCCAGTGGGGCTCGGGGTATTCCAGGGCTGCCCCCCTCTGTCTTGCAGATGTTGTGGAGCACACAGCAGGCCCCAATCACCAGGGCGGAGGTCTCCACAGTGTAGTCCAGGCACCCAGCGAGACTCCTCCAGCGCTGCTTGAGGGCCCCAAAGGCTCGCTCCACCACGCTCCTGCTGGAGCACAGGCGGGTATTGTATAGCACCTCCACAGCGGTCCATGCGACAGGGTAAACCTTAATCAACCAGTGGGTGAGGGGATAGGCAGGGTCTCCCAGGATACAGGGGGGCATTGGTACCTCCTCGATCCAGGACATTCCCATGTCAGCAAAATCCCCCCAGAACATCCGGGCATAGAAGGGGGAGATGGTTATGATCCGGGCATCGTGACTGCGGCCGGAGTTGCCCATGAAGATGTCTATGAACTGGCCCCAGTGATCCAAAACCGCCTGCAGCTGCAGGGAGTGGTACCTGTGCCGGTTCACATACTCTGCTGCCTCCCCTGTGGAGGGGCAGAGGATCTCGACGTGAGTGCCGTCCACGGCTCCCATGCAGTTGGGGAAGCCTACGGTCACAAATCCCACCATCACGGCCTCCTGGTCCACCAGCTGGAGTGTCCTGTCCAGGAGCACGCCCTCCACAGCCTCGCACACATCCTGGAGGATACAGGCGACAGTGATGAGGCCTGCCCCAAAGTGCTGGGACATGGAGCGGCAGGAGTTGGGCGTTGCCAGGGCCCAGACCCCTATGGCCACCCGCTGGACCATGGGGATGGGTGTCCTCATAGAGGTGTGCTCTTGCTCTAGTCAGGGCGTAAGGAGCTCCGCTACCCGCAGCAGGGTGAGCTTGTCCATCCTGAGGTGGGTCCTCCAGGCTGCCTCATCCCACTGGGCCAGCGCCCTCCCCCACCAACCCTATGGGCGCTCTGCGACCCATAGCCATCTCTCAATGGGCATAGCGAGAAGAACAGCATGGTCTCCATTGCCCACAGGAGGCGCCTGGCCGCCTCACGGAGCGCTGCGGGCCAGGGCTGGGACACAGCCTGCCAGTCTGTCCCGGATAGCCTCTGGGCCTGGAGCCGGGCATGGGCTCTCCTCCAGCCATGGTGCGCCCTACGGGCTCTTGCAGCTCTCCAGGCCAGTGAAACCTGAAGCTGGGCGGCCAGGTGTACCTCCGCACCAAGGAGGTGCAGCTGCTCGGTGTGGTCATAGTACCACTCAGCTGCGAGCGTGAGGTGCATCCAGTAGGCGGCTGCCCTGTCCCGCTCCATGGTGGTCGGGGCCCTGGAGGTTGTGAGACATTTATAATGGCCCTCTGATGGGCGGCCGTGCCGGGGGCCGGCCCCCAGCTGACTGGGCCCCCCAATGGGGTGCATGGGTCCATGGGCGTGCCTATGGTTATGTGTGCTGGCTGCGCATGGGTGCTCATGCCTGCATGGACGCGTGGTTCCGTACACTCTTTCTGCAGCTGCATGCCTTCACCCATCAACCCCCCCATGCCTGTTTGCAACACCATGGCCTTGGCATCCTGATTAGCTGTTATGTGAGTGCTATTGTGTTGGGCAGCTGTGCCGAGTCCACACCCCACGCCTCGCTCTGTTGTGCTACAATGTTGTGGTCCGTGGCCGCTTTTTCTGTCCTTGGGGCCCCTCGGAGGCCCTCCCAGCCCTGGAGGGTATGTGTGCCCCCCTGTCCATGGTGTTATTCTCCCTGTCTTGCTGGACCATGGCTGGTTGTCCATCCACCAGGCTCCTGCTCCCCGGCCCCCATGGGGCCCCCATATCTGGACCTTCCACGAGACCACATCTCTGTGCAACCTGTAGCATACCTCAGCCATGCAGCTGCTCCTGGGCAGCCCGGCCAGCCGTGTGGGTGCCTTTGCAAGCTTGAGCTCCGGACTGTGCTACTTCGGCTATGAGGTGAGCGCTCGTGATTGCCAGCTGAATGCAGACACTCTGGGGCTGGTTCGTTTCCCTGATGGACGCATTCCGGACAAGCAGTGTTCCCATGTGCCCTGATCTGGGGCTGAGACCGTGTCTGCGCTGAGTGTGTGTGTGCTCGGCGTCTACATGGTGTGCCTTGGTGAGGGTGGCCCTGCCTTGTCTGTGTCCTACTTTGCCTGTGTTCATGGGACGCGTGGGTACCAGCGCACCCGTGTGGCAGTGTACCACCAGCTGCTGGAGCTGGGGCATCTTCCTTGGCCCCCTTCTGCTGCCTGCTGTGTGTCGGAGCCTTCCACGGTGGAGCTGTCGGCCCTGTTGGGGGGGTGGTCCCGTGCGGACATCCAGCTGGGTCTCTCCATGCATGATCCCTTCGAGGCCTACTACCTGATTGCCCACCACATGTCCATGCTGCGGTACCACTGGGGCTTGATCCATTGACCCCACCTGGTTCACCGGGTGGGGCGCCCGGCCTTTGGGCCCACAGTGGCCCCCACTGGCTGCCTGTGAGTCCCGGTGTTCCTCCAGGCCCCCCAGTGCCCTGCCCCTGTGTGGGCTCCCGCCCCTGTCTGGGGGCCCCTGGTCCCTGCTGGCTGCTCCTTCCCTGATGTCTCTGCCGTGCTGTGGTGGAGTCTGCTTCACGGGGTGCTGCTGCCCGTGCTTGTGGCCCCGGGACCCCTCTGGGCCCCACCCCCGGTCTGCCTGCACATCCGGGGTTTCCCTCCGTGGTTGCCCTCCCTGGTGCCTGGGTGCAGTGCTCTGCATGGCCTCACCGACCCGCCTGTGTCCAGCTACCTGTCCCCACCCACCAGCACTGCCACCTGCTGCCGGCACCCCCCCTTGGGTGCTTGTGTGACCTGGGGGTTCCGGTACCCCCAGACTGGCCCTCTGTCCTCTGGGGTGTGTGTGCATCCTTGGACCTACCGTGCTGCACCGGCTGTCCTGCCTGCCCTCCATTGGCCCCTCAGTGAGTGTGGGGTCTCCGTGTGCCTCCTGGACCATTCCCACCCGGTTCACTGTGAATTGCAGGCCCCTGCTGTGCCTTGGTCCCGAGGTCCTGACCCCCCCTTTCCAAGACTGCCTGTGTTGCTGTGGGGGCACCCTGGCAGACTGTGCTGCTGGGGGGGTTGTGGTTGCTGTTGTCTGTGTCCTGCCCTGCCCCTTTGCGGTTTCCCCCCTCTTTCATGCCCCCCCTTTTCTCCCGTTTTGCCTAGTGTGTTGTCCGGGCGCCCGTGTCCCCCTTCCCTTCCTTTGTGTGCGTGTGTGTGTGCCTGGGCGTGTGCTCATGCTGGGTGTTCTGCTGTGGCTCCGCTGCCTGTGTGCCTGCTGTGTGTGGTACCTGTGCGACTCTTCTCCCTCTCCCCACTCCCTTCCCGTTTCCCTTGTGTGGGCATTCCCTTTAGTGCCTTTTGGCTTTGTTTGCCCTCAGGCGGCCATGTCTGTGTCCCGCCCCTGCCTGGTGGGTTCTGGGTGTTTTGACCATGGCTGGGGATCGGCATCACGTCTGTTGCGCTGCCCCGGGCCGTGATCTGGCAGCCCAATTCCCGGCCATGGTCCCGGTCCCGTCACGTCTGTTTGGGGCTTTTATTCACCCCGGGGGGTGGTTGTTCTGTTCACCCACACTGGGAATTCACTGTGGTGAACTGGCCGCCCGTAACATCTGAAAACACCCATAGTGTACCTGGATTTCCAGAAAGCATTTGATAAGGTCCCACATAAAAGACTTTTGAGAAAATTAAAAAGTCAGGGGATAGGAGGTAGTGCCTTACTATGGATTGGTAACTGGTTGAAGGATAGGAAGCAAAGAATAGGACTAAATGGTCAGTTTTCCAAATGGAGAGATGCAAAAAGTGGTGTATGTCACGGATCTGTATTGGGACCGGTGCTGTTTAATGTATTAATTAATGATCTGGAAAAGGGCGTTAAGAGTGAAGTGCTCAAGGTTGGAGATAACATCAAGTTATTCAAGGTAGTTAAAACACGAGCAGACTATAAACAACTACAACAGGATGTTATGAGACTGGGTGCCTGTGCATCTACATTGCAGATGGGATTTAATGTGGACAAATGCAAAGTGATGCACATAGGGGAAAATAATCCAAACTATGAGTACACAATGCTGGGTACTAATCTACGAGCTACCACTCAGGAAAAAGATCTGGGAGTGATTGTGGACAATACACTGAGATCCTCAGCCCAATGTGCAACAGCAGTCAAAAAAGCAAATAGAATGTTTGGAGTTATTCGCAAAGGGACAGAGAATAAAACTGATGATGCCATAATGCCTCTATCCAAATTGATGGTGCGACCTCACCTGGAATATTGTGTGCAGTTCTGGTTGCCCCATCTCAAAAAAGACGTAGCTGAACTAGAAAAGGTACAGATAAGGGCAACAAGAATGATAAAGGGTATGGAACGGCTTCCATACAAAGAGAGGCTTGGCAAGCTGGGTCTCTTCAGCTTCGAGAAGAGAAGACTGAAAGGGGACAAGACAGAGGTTTATAATATCTTGAGTGGTACGGAACGAGTAGATAGGGAATGGTTATTTACCCTCTCAAATAGTACTAGAACTAGGGGACAAGACATAGGTTTATAATATCTTGAGTGGTACGGAACGAGTAGATAGGGAATGGTTATTTACCCTCTCAAATAGTACTAGAACTAGGGGACACCCCATAAAACTAGCTGCCAGAAGATTTAAAACAAATAAAAAGAAGTACTTTTTCACTCAACACATAATTAATATATGGAATTTGTTGCCAGAGGATGTTGTCAAGGCCAGTAGTATAGCTGGGTTTCAAAAAGGACTGGATAAGTTCTTGGAAAGTAGGTCCATTAATGGCTATTAACCAAATAGCTTACGGGATGAACTTCTTACTGTCAGGAGCTGGGAGTGAACGGGAATTGGATTGTGACCTTTGGTTCTTCTCCCAAACGATCGGGATTGGCCACTGTCAGAAGACAGGATGCTGGGCTTGATGAACCATTGGTCTGACTCAGTACAGTACTACTTATGTTCTTACCTTCTAAAGTAATAACTTTGCTTCAACTGGATTCTCTTAGATGTTACTGGTGAATATCAACACAGTCTTTTTACACCAACTATGCCATTTCAAAAAACATTTCAATGTAGAAGGTTTTGTAATATAGACACAATTACATAAGCAAAACAAATTCCATGCACTACTTATACATTTCTTTCCTTCTAAAGCATCTGTCATTGTTTGCAAAGGTCACATATTTTATTTTTCTCTCTCTGTGTGGGAGTAAAAACAGCCCTCTGCCTCCTATTAACTTGAAGGATGAGTTAGGATATGATGCAAGTTTCAAAGTGGATCAGATCATTTCATTTATTACTATGGCATTTTTGATAGAATAAATTGTAGGTAAAGGATGAATGTTTCATAAGCATAGTATTTATACCAAAATAATTTGAATGAAGCACTTGGAAAAGATGTAAGAACTAGATAGACTAGATTAAGTAATGGACAAGTCCAAATATCTTCTTTTCTTCATATAACATATTTTATATTTTCTCCGAAGATACGGGTGAACACGTGCTATTTCAGCTGCTGCAACTAGGGATGTGCAACAGGGACCATTGTCATATTTGTTTTCATTTTCATTATTAAAAAAACATATTCGTTTTGTTACTAACAAAATTTATTTTTTGGTATCGGTATCGGTATCGCACGACAATTAAAATTTTGTTTTTGGTTTCATTTCAGTTTTTATCAGCCACCTGCCCCAGAATTCTCTGAACTACTTCCTCCCTTTCTCATTATGATGCAGTAATGCGCAATATGTAATATGTATGTGCAGAATCTAATCTAAACCTAATAACCTATACTATGTATGCAATATATTCCTACAATAACGATAATGAAAATAGTCATTTTCATTTTCGCTATTGCAATAACAAAAATGACAACCGAGAATAACGACAATAATAACGAAAACAATACCAATATCGATACCTATAATGATACTGATATCGATATCAAAAGAGATACTGATATTGATATCAAAAGCAATAACAAAAATGATACCAAAAAAATACCAAGAAACAAAAACGACAATGTCGTTAGCATTGTCGTTATTATCAGTGTTGTGGCAGTTGGGTTTTGGAGAGAAAACGTAGAGAAAGGAAGAAGGAACAGACATCTTGGAGTCTTAACACGGTTGAACTCTTGAACTGTGCCTGTGTTGGGAGGGGCAAGCAGCTCAGCAGTATCTGATGAATGTATCCCTGGCCAATGAGCAGCACAAGCAGGTCCCAGAAGTCTCATGGGACTCTGTGATTGCTCAATGCCTGCTGCCTCCCACAACCAGAGGGGCTCTGAGGGAGGGCACTGCAACCCTTTATAATGGGAGGGCCAGGTGTTTTCTCTCCCTTGTGTGAGAGCTCTGCTTGTCATATTACTTTCACCGAAAGTAATAAAAAAATCCTCCCTAGCCCTCATTGTATTATTTATTTATTAGGTATTCCCATCAATACCTTTCCTTCCTCATACTGTACATGTTACCTTCTCCCTTTCCCTGCCCTTCTCCCCCCTGTACATTATATAGAGCTAGGTAGTATAGCTGATATATATATATTATAGACATATAGATTATCTATTATCTAATCAATTATCTATATAACTATTCTAATTTACATTTCCTTTCCCCTTCTGTTGTCTCCCTTAGATTTAGATAAATATTAGTTATGCACAGGAATCAATAATGATACTGATACTAAAAATAAAAGCTTTGTTTGAAATTATACCAAAATCAATAATGCTATCAATAATGATAACAAATATTGATACCGATAACAAAAACAATATCGATAATGAAACAATATGAAAAATGATACCAAAAATGATAAAAATGATAACAATGAAAACGAAAATGACTGTCATTAATAACAATAATGAAAACAACATTTTTGAACAAAAACAAAAATGAGAAATGAAAATGATATGGGAGCCTGGTCCACACCCCTAGTATCTATATCCAGATGCCACCGCCATCTGGAGCCATGCTGGCCAGCTCGTCCTTCGAGGTAACAGCTCCACCCTCCCCCACTTGGAGAAGGGGGCGGGGCCAGGGTGCACGACTGGGACTTCCGGGCCCAGCATGGCCAAAAGCAGTTTGTCGCCCAGTGGGTGCCACAGACAGCATGCCTAAAGACTGCACCCAAGGGCCCTTAGGGATGGCCCTTAGCGGGACTGAGGGTACATGGGGTTAGAGGTTTTCATTTTTAGCTTTGTGTTTTTTAAGGGGTTTTGAGGGGAATGTGGTGTGTGTTCAATGAGGGTGGAGGGCAAGGTGATTGGGTTAGGGAGGATAGGGCCAACCCCTCTGGTGAGAGGATGAGGGGTGGCCCTTGGGGAGGGTGAGTGAGGCCTCCCCGTGAGAGGGAGGGCACTGCCCGAATAGGGAGTGGGGACTCCCTGTGAGAGAGGGAGCCCCAGGAGAAGGTGGGATCAGGGGGTAGGAGGGAGGTGGGCCTTGCCTCCTGGTGAGATGGAGGGGTATTGCCCGAATGATAGGGGAGAGTAACTTCATGTGAGAGAGGGAGCCCCAGGGAGAGGGGTGGGGGGATGAGGTGAGAATAGGGAGGGATACTTTGGGAAAAGAGATGGGGGCAATGAGTGGGGGGGATCTCCCTCACAGCCTGGATGGGACAGCCGGGGGCGGGGGGGCAGCCAGGGGTGGGCGTAGCTATTTAGGTCATGACAGGCCTGCAGAGATATAATTGAAGGTGGAGGGGAGTAGGAGTGGTGAGGTGGGATAGGTGCCTGGTGCACATCCCACTTACCCCTCCACCAGCAGATGAGCAGTTGGAACTTGGTTAGGGGGCCCCCAGCCCATTTCTGGTGTTGTTAAACGTGAGGTCGGTGGCAAATAAGGCAACAATGGTCCAGGAGGTGATCTTTGACTGTGCCGCCTATCTCACATGCATTACGGAAACCTGGCTGGACAATGAAATGGGGCCTATCCTGGCTGATCTTGTTCCAACCCGGTATTCTGTACAACACCAGCCACAGTCAGAGAGATGGGGGGTGGTACAGCTGTGATTTTTAAAGAGGGATGATCTGTGAGGAGGTATCCAGTGCGATCCACGGTAGGCAATGAAGGTCTCCATCTTGTGTTTGATTTGTCAGGGGACAGTTTGGGAGTGTTGCTGGTATACTGTGCACCTACCAGTTCGGCGGCCTCCCTGCATGCTCTGGCGGAGGCTGTGTCAGAGGTGGTGTTGCAGTTCCCAATTATGATAGTCTTGCGGGACCTCAACATTCACACCAACGCGGTTCTCGGGGGAGCCAAGCATGAGTTCATGGCCACAATGGCAACCATGGGCCTGTCCCAGAGGGTCATCAGCCCGACATCTTGGAGGACATACCTTGGACCTCATGTTTTGCACTGGCCTTCAGGCAGGTGCTCCTTTAATGGGGGAAATATCAGCAGTGTCCTTGTCATGGACAATCATTACCTTCTGCAGACCTCCCTTCTAACACATGTCTGCCCCTGGAAGGGTGTGGAACCTATTAGGATGGTCCACCCCTGGAGGCTGTTGGACCCAGTGCAGTTTCTAGGCGCTCTGGGGGAATTACTCTCTGACCTCAACGACCATCTCATCAATGACCTCGTCAAGCTATGGAACACCTTGCTGATGGAGGCCATTGATCAAATGGCTCCCAGGCATCTGTTGCCCAGGCGGAGGCTCTGCAGGGCTCCTTGGCTCTCTGAGGAGCTGCAGATGAAGAAGCAAGAGGGGTGACGGTTGTAGTGATGGTGGTGTTGTTCTCATGCTGAAGCCGACAGATTTATTTATTTATATTTATTTATTATACATATTTATGAGTCGCCCCATATGCCTACGGCATCCTAGGGTGATGTACAATTAAAAACATTCATAAAACATTTTTTGAAAAACATCAACAATTTAAAAGACATGACATGGGCAGGAGAATAAATAAAAATAAAATAAGATAAGGGCAGAGAAGAGCTAAAAAAAACCTATCCCCCCCTCTCCAAAGGCCTGGACGAAAAGCCAGGTTTTACAAGCCCGTTGGAATGTTAAAAGGCTTGGGGCCAGGCGAGCTTCCTCTGGGAGGGAATTCCAAAGACGCGACCTGGCCACCGAGAATGCCCTCTCCAAAGATTGCAACATAGAGCTAGTTTACGAGCCTATGCTGTGGCTATGCAGGCAGCAAAGAGGGAGTTCTTTGCTGCCCTCATAGTGTCTGCAAAATCCCATCCGGCGGAGCTGTTCTTGGTTGTGCGGGGGCTAGTCAGTTCGGTCTTCCTCAACCCTGGGGTTGAGTCATCATCTGTCTGCTGTGACCTTTTTGCGGATTACTTTGCGGATAAAATTATTTGTATTCACCAAGACCTCGATGCTGCACTTAATACAGTGGAGAAGAAACTTCTTCTCAATATAACAGCGAAGGATAATTTAATAGCTATTGCCTCATTTATTGGGCTCGCCTTGAAGAGAAGACATAGGGTGATGGCAGGTATCAAGAGTTATCAAGAGAAATGTATAAGTGGTAAAAATCTGGAAAATAAAATCCTAGGCTTCTACGTATAGTTGGCTTGCAGTCTAACAGCCTTAAACGGCCTGTGACTTCCCTGAATTACTTTCAAATAACTCATGTTTAGATGGGAAGGCTAGATTAGCTTGGCCTCTTTAATAAATGTGCCAGCATGAAATAATTCATTTTTGATCTGACATAGTTAGAAGATGAGTAAAAGTTTGTAGATACTGGATTGTCCAGTTAATTGTAATGTCATCAATTGATAGTACGGCAAATTGTGTATTATGTTACTCTTATTAATGTTGTTTTGTCTGTTATTTAATAATTGGCCATGGCGAAAGCCCGTGCCATAATAAACTCAATTCAACTAAATTCAATAATACAGTGAAGGAAGTAGAGGTAGTAGAAACTTCGGCTTGCCCAATTTTGTGGGATCACTTTCAGTTGGTGACACCTGCTGATGTGGTGGATGTGCTAGGGGAGGTTCAATCCACTTCTTCTGAATTAGATCCATGCCCATCCTGGCTGGTTAAGAGCTGCCGGGAGACAATGGGGCCGTTGCTGGCTGGGGTGGTCTGCGCCTCCCTTCGAAAGGGCAGAGTGCTTGTAAGGAAGTGGCCCGGGACTGCCGCGGCGGCAGTACTGTAAGGAAGCGGCCCGGGACTGCCATGGCGGCAGCCCAGGCTGGTAGGGCCTAATGGGGGTGGAGCTATGCCGGGGCAGGTGATGGGGGGCGGGGCCACACCACGGCAGGGGATGGGGTTGGGGCCACGCCCTCCTCCACGCACCGTCAGCCGCTCCCAGCACGCCCTTACAGGGGCGGGGGTTGGAGAGCCTCATTCTGGGAGAAGGAAGAGAATAAATAGTGCCGGCGGGGCTTGGCATCCCCGCCGGTAATCGTTTTCGAGAGACTGGCCCCTGGAACCTTGTGTCCCTGATCTTGAGTGGAGAGTTGAACGAGTAGCATGGAGTGTGTCTGGATCCTATCCCCTTCCCTGATAGAATCTGCAGTGTGAGTGGTGAGTGAGTGGAACCCCTGTATTGTGGAGAGAGAGAGCAGTGAAGTCCTTGGGGAGTCCTGGTGTGGTGTTCTTGTATTCCTCTGCTTTCCCTTTTGGTCCCTTCCCCCCCCCTTGTTCCAGTCCCTGGATGCTAGGCCCTAACCTTCCCCTCTCCCTACCCTGTGGTCCTGCCCCTTGAGCATCCCCTCTCCTCCCCTTTGTTCCCCCCACCGCCTGGCATGGTTCCCTGGGTCCTGAGTATTCCCCTGATAGTGTGGTTACCTCGTGTGTGTTTCTCCCTTACCCCGTGAGGCACGAGGCTTGCTCTCTAAGTCCCAGTGATGAAAAGGGTTGCCTTCCATTAATGAGGGAAAGCCCACCCAACACCCTGAGGGACATCCTTATCAGAGGCCAACCCACTAGCGAGAGCAAGCCGCCTCATATTCCTGGTTTGACTGTGATATTCCCCTTCCCCTTAACCCCCTCCCTCTTCCCCCTATTTGTGATAGTGCTGAGCTGACTCAAGGAGGCGGTGGTGTGGCCTCTGCTCAAGAAACCATTGCTTGATGCTGACTCCCTTGCCACCTATCAGCCTGTCTCTAACCTTCCCTTTTTGGGGAAGGTTATTGAATGGGTAGTGACTCAGCAGCTCCAGGGGCATCTTGACCGTGTCAGTTATCTTGATCCTTCTCAGTCTGACTTTCATCCTGGTCATGGCACTGAGACAGCACTTGTGGTTTTGGTAGATGATCTCTGCCATGAAAAGGACTGGGGTCATTCGACCCTATTGGTTCTGTTATATCTCTTGGCTGCATTTGATACCGTTGACCATGAGTTGTTGGTGACGCGCCTGTGGGACAGTGCGAGGGTGGGTGGGATCGTTCTCAAATGGTTCCGCTCATACGTGACTGGGAGAACTCAGCGGGTGGTACTTGGTGACTGTTTTTCATCATACCAAGACCTCCCGTGTGGGGTCCCGCAGGGTTCTGTCTTGTCCCCTCTCCTGTTCAACGTGTATATGCAGCCGCTCGGTGAGGTGATCAGGGAGTACGGGGTGAGGTGTCATCAGTATGTGGATGACGGCTCGGAAACTTCAGCTGGTGCACAGTGCAGCAGCCTGGCTCTTGGTGGGGCTGGGTTGCCGGGAGCACATTACACCAGTGCTCCGATCTCTGTACTGGCTTCCAATAGTCTTCTGGGCTCGATTCAAAGTGTTGGTTTTGACCTATAAAGCCCTACACCACCTTGGCCCTGCCTACTTGCGAGATTGCCTCGCTCCCTGGGTTCTAGACTGGCCCTTGCAGTCATCCAGGGGCACCATGTTGGAGGTCCCTCAAGTTTCCCAGGGGCCACGCAGAATAGGACATTGTCTGTGGCCATACCGTGCCTTTGGAATTCCCTCCCGGTGGGGGCTCGTCTGGCCCCAAACCTCCTGATCTTTCATAGGAATTGTAAGATCTGGCTGTTCCATCAGGCGTTTGGTGAGGGAGAGGGGTGATGGGTTGGATGCGGGTGGGGGGTTGGGGAGGGTGGAGTGGGGGGATGTCTGTCTTTCTGTGTTTTTATTATCATTACCCTATTGGGGGATATACTTTAATTGTTTCATTGTATTGTATTTTATATTTATATTTATTATTGTTGTTAGCCGCCCCGGGCTGCCTGTGGCAGGAGGGGCGGGATACAAATCTGTAAAATAAATAAATAAATAAATATCATTAAACTTTTATATGGTATATGATCCTATTCCTATCCTATAATCCCAATATTATTGGGAATAAATTGGAGGGCCACTATGGAGAGGGCATTCTCGGTGGCTGCACCCTGGCTGTGGAATTGTTACCTGGAGGAGGTTCACCTGGCCCCAGACCTGCTGGCTATTCATTGGGCTTGTAAAACCTGGCTATTCTGCCAGGCATTTGGAGGAAGGGATGGGTGAAGGAGGGAGGGAGGGATTGGATGTGGGCGTGGGGGTTGAAGGTTAGGGTGGGTGGGTTTTTGTTTTATGTTTATATTTTTATGGCTTCCCCCTAAAGTGGTTTTATATTTGTATATTATACGTTTTATATTTTTGTTTCAAACTGTAAGCCACCACAGACTGTTTTGCAGAAGAGGCAGGGTATACAAGTATAAAATAAAATAAAATATAATAAAACAGTTTAATATCTATATAATATCTACTCTCTCCCTATAAAACTAATATCTATAGCTATATATAATATGGACAGGGGGAGACAGACAGGGGAAGGTAACAGGAAAAAACTATAAGGTATATCTAATCTATATTATATATATTTATATCTGTAATCTATATAGGTGTGTATGTATGTGTGTGTGTGTGTGTGTATACACACATGGGGGAGACAGACAGAGGAAGGGGTAAGGTAAAATGTATAAAGGGTATAAGGAAAGGTAAGGTATATAATGTATAACACTGAGGGCTAGGGAAGATTTTTAGTACAAGCATTAGAGTTCTGTAAATGCAAACTGACAAAGCAAGAGCCATCAGAGAACAAGAGTCAAACAGCCTGGACTTGACAATATAAAGTGTTGCAGTGTGCCAGTGCTCTCCCCAGATACGCCATGATTGGTTTTGGGAGGGAGGAGGCGTTGAGCAATCACAGGGTGCCATGCAACTTGCTGGGACCTGCTTACACTGCTCATTGGCTAGCAATTTCATCCATCAGATCCTTGGCTGTCGGCTCACCCCTCCCATCAGAGCCCAAGTTCAAGAGTTTAGCACTGTTCCCTCCTCCCCTCTCCACATTTTCCCTCTCAAAATAACTGCCACTCTGCCTGGCAATATCGAAGTGAATAACAAAAAACAAAAGTGGGTATGTATTTTGTTATTAGCATTTTTGTTTTTGTTATTGAAATAATGAAAAAAAAATGTTTTTGTTATTTTAATAATGAAAATGAAGTGCAGACCCCTAGCTGTAACTCACTTACCATACATGCCATTTTGATTTTTTTTATTTTGATTTTTTGATATTTTTTTTCAAGATTGGTTACTGCTCTAAGCATATTATATATATATATATATATATATATATATATATATATATAAAAACTCCCATATATCTAAAAGACTGCCTATCCTACCACCTTCCATTGCAGCCCCTACGGTCAGCTGGGGGCACCCCCTTGCAGGTTCCATCTGTTACCCTTGTCTGCAGGATGGGGATTCGCAGGAGGCAGTCTCAGTTGCTGCCCCAGTTTTATGGAATTCCCTTCCCAGGGAGATTTGTTTGTGCCCGAGCCTGAGCATCTTCTGGATGCAGTGTAAGACTTTTTTTTATTTGAAAGAGAATTTAGTGGGGTGAGGATGAGGGTTGGTTGGATTGTTGGGTAGGGTGGGAATTTTGCGGGGAGGAAGTGTTTTGCTGTACAAATTGTTATTGTTTTATGATTGTTAGCTGCTCTGAGCCCTTGTGGGAAGGCTGGCGTATACATTTGGAAAATAAAAACATAAATCAGCTTTAGTATGGTAGGCTGTTCAAAACAAGATTGGGATATCAATAAAAGAACCATCTTGAAAGAAGGGGAAAAGTAAAAGTTATTAAAACACCAAGAAATGGAGAAGAATGTCAAATGTAGACTCTTGCCAGTCAATGAGTGTGTTTTTAGGAGAAAGGGGGAAGATTTGGAACTGCAGCATGAGCAACCAATAGGAGTGCTACAGAGCAGCAACTGTAAGTGGTGGGAAGAGGCCATTACCACTGTTGATTCCGGGAACATGACTAGCTGCATCATGTGATCTGTAGAGAAAGAGCTCTGTGAAAACTTGGGGTGCTTTCCCACATCATAAAAAAGGCTGCATTATTTTAATCTGGTTGTTTAAGGCCGTTTTCACACAAGACGCTCTCCACCCACTACCCACCCACCACCCACTCACTATAGATGCTGCAGGGCTGCAGTGTTGCCCGATGGGTGCCCTTGAACATGTGTAGTGGGTTGGAGGTGGGTGGGTAGTAGGTGGAGAGTGTCTTGTGTGAAAAAAAACTTAAGATGCACATTACAATTTACTGTTTCCCATTCACACATTCTACTTTTCTCCACATTTGAACCCAAAGCACATTGTAAAATTGTGCACATTCCCACATTCAGTTTGATGCACATATTTCTCTTGCTTTTATCCGCATTCTCAGCGTTACAGGAAGGAAACCAGAAATGACCTTTCTCCCCTCCTCCGGTAGTTGGTTCTCCCACCACTCGGGAGATTTTTCCCTGCCTCATTTGCTATACTTTGAGCAACATCAGC
This sequence comes from Sphenodon punctatus, assembly GCA_003113815.1. Taxonomy (NCBI): domain Eukaryota; kingdom Metazoa; phylum Chordata; class Lepidosauria; order Sphenodontia; family Sphenodontidae; genus Sphenodon; species Sphenodon punctatus. The sequence continues at coordinate 679,861 of QEPC01013258.1, forward strand.
TCTCTCTGTGGACATCTGTTATCCTGGAGGATTAACAGAGGATCCCTGTGCATTCTGTTATGCTCTGCATTCCCATGTTAAAAATATGTGCATTATGTGAATGCGGTTTCAGTGCAACATCCACACAATCAATGTATGTGCATAATAAAAAAAACCCAAACACATCCTTATTTAAGACAGTTTGGGGCACCCTGTAATGTGTTTGTCAAACATGTACATTGGAGAGGAAACGTGAGGATGAAGGCATTCCCAAGTTACTGGAATGTTTGGATAAAATAATAATGCACATAAATCAATAATGTGGGAAAGCACCCTGTGTCTCAGTGTGATGTAATACCCATACTGTTTCTTCTCATTCCCCTTTGTGAAAAGGTGACTGGCGGTCAGCCTTCAAATCCCAGTGGAATCAGCTCAAACAATCCATAAACACAAGGTTCCTGTCACCAGTTTCAGGTTATTTACAGTGTCTTGACCAAGAGAAGTAAATAGCATTTCCAGCTCACAGTCCCTGTCTCCCAGTCTAGTGTTAGATCAGGCTCTCCACCCCAGCTCAGTACCACAGCTGGCTCCTGCAACTGGCTTCCCTTGAATTCCTCCGCCTTTGCAGCTCTCAGGAGATTTCTCCCGAACTCATTTCCACTGCTGGAGTTATCCCTATCCTGTGGTGTCTGGCTCTCAAGTCTGGCTCTTTCTCTCTGACTGCTCCACAGGTATCTGTGGCCCCTCTGTCCTTTTAGCTTCCTCCTGCCTCTATACCCAACATGCAATAGGGTGCCAGATATGCAAATTTTAGAGGACACTTATGAAAAATACAGGCTGCAGGGCTACATTGGAACCAGTGCAGCACTGGAACCTGTATTTCTCATAAGCATCTGCTAAAATTTGCATATCTGGCCACCCTAGCCTGAAGCAATTAGCTCATTACCTGCTGTAGTGGATACCTTGGGCTGAGTGACAGGCAATGATTAGACGGTTGGGCTCCCCTAAGGTGCTGATCCCTGCAATGACTTACATCCTGTTACACCCTCCCTCCACAAACACTTTGAGCATTAGAAGTTATTCACTCTGCACATGCTCTTCTTGTTCTTGACCAGCAGCAGCAGGAGGGAACTTTCCTAAGGTCATTTTACCATGTGACTGTGGTAAGGGTGGTCTTGTAGTGTTTAGGAAAGTCCAGAGGCCACATCCAGAATAGTGCCAACTGCATGACCGCACATGGCCTCCCTTATACATAAGGTCCATGTATAAACTTGAAAAGACAACTTGAGCGTGAGAAGCAATGATGCCAATTTTGGGATATGACAAGGTATAATAAGTCTGAACAAATGAACAAATACAGAACTACTAAGACTCAAATACATGGAGCCCTGTCCTGCAGAAAACCCATGTTAATACAGCAGAGGGGCCCCCCAACACGAGAACAATGAATAAAACTAAAAATAGCAATGTATTTGTAACATATGGAACTGCAACACAAGAGGCCCTTGTGATGGCCCCTGAAGGTGATGTTATGTTTCATTCTTCTATTGGGTGAATTAGTGTGTGACCAAACCCTCCTATGTTGGAAGGGAGGCACATGGTCATTTCACATGGGGTCCCAGCTTCCCTACATCCAGCCCTGGGAAAGCTTCTGGCCTCATGCTTCCAGTCTCGCTGGAGAGGAACTGGAAGCCATAAAAAACAGTGCAGCTAGCTGCTGGGATTGCACCCGTTGCTTCACATTCAGCCTCGTAGGGGCTGGGAGCTTTGAGCTCACCCCATCCCACCCCCAGGATAAAGACTCTTTCTGCAACCAACCTGGCCTCTGGGACTCCTGGTGGGGCAGAGATGAGGGGGGAAACCTAGAGCCCCTGAAATGGACATATCCCCTCATCCCAGTGGCAGATGGAGAGGGAGCAGGGCTGGCCAGCAAAAGTGGTGTGCTGCTTGGCAGCACCATAGACCACACACTGAAGGCACATACTAAAGGGCCCTTAAGGCTCTTAGGTCGGGCTCAGGGGGGCTAAGGAGGTATTTCTGGTGTGTATGTGGGGGGGGAGTTAAGTTCTGGGTTGGTTTTGGGGCTTGGGTCACCTTGCTATTTTTTATTGGGTTAAATTTGTTTTTTTGGGAGAAGGGTGGGAGGGAGGGTTTGGGAAGGTTCTCCTGGGTGGTGAGAGGCATGGGGTTACCTCCTGGAGTTCAGGAGGTGGTTGCTTATCCCCCCAGTGAAAGAGGACAGTGTCAGGTGGTGGGGGTTGTCCCTGGGGGGCAAATGGGGATATGTTTGGGAATAATGGGGGGGGTGCCTCTCTGTTGGAGGGGAGCAGGTTAGGAATGGGAGGGAGAAAGGAATGGAATGGGGGAGTTCCCCCCTCACAGGTCTGGTGGAGGAGCTTCTGGGGGTGGGAGTTGGGCTTGGTGGCTGACCTATGGGGTGCGGGGGGGAACAGCAGTGATAGGGGTTGTCCTGGGTTAGGGGAGGTATGCTCCAAAGAGGGGGGTTGCCATTGTGAGTGGGGGTTTAGGTGGTTAGTACCTGTCCCTCGCTCAACCCTCCCCAGTTCAGATAACCAAATTTTTTTGTGGTCTCAGGCAACCCAGATCTTTTGCTGGTGCTGTGTAATGCAAGGACAGCAGCCAAAAAATCATCTATCCTCCATGATTCCATCCTGAAGTGGGCTGTTGACCTTGTGTTTGTGATGGAGACCTAGCTGGACAAAATGTCCAGGCTGATTTTGGCAGACCTCATTCCAGCCAGGTACTCTGTCCAGCACCAGCCTAGGATGGAGGGTCAGGGGGGAGCTGTAGTCATTGTTTTTAAGGAAGGCTTGTCCGCTTGGAGGTTTTTGGTGCAGAATGAGTCTGGGATAGAGGACCTCTACCTCATGTTTGATTTTGCCAGTAACAGACTGGGGGTCTGGCTGAGAAGATTGGGGTGCTTCTTGTGTACCGTGTACCCCACTGCACTGCAGCATTCCTGTCTGAACTAGCTGAACTGGTCTCAGACTTGATCTTCAGTCCCCCAAACTTGTAATTTGTTGGGCCTTCGACATCTATGCCGAGGCCGGATTGCTTGAAGGACAGGAATTCATGGTTACCATGGCAACCAATGGTCTGTCACAGGTGGTCATTGGCTCGACACATGAGGCCGGGCATACTCTGGTCTTGGTGTTCTGCACTAAACTTGGGGGGGGATGATGATTGGGGGGGGGTTTGTTCACCCTTGCAATGAACAAACCAGTGAAGGATCAGTGAAGGATCATTACCTCCTTCAGGCTCGCATTCTGGCACGCCAACCTGACCGTGGGGGCAAGGTACTGATTAGGATGGTCCCCTCCCAGAGACTTATGGAACCAGTTGATTTCCAGAATGCTCTGGGGGATGTGCCTGATGACCTCGATGGCCACTCCATCGATGACCTTGTGGCCTTCTGGAACAGTTGGCTGGTGGAGGCCATTGATTAGGTGGCTCCCAGGTGTCCACCTCTGGCACTTTGCCACCACAAGTCCCCATGGCTTATGGAGGATCTGGGGCAGCTAAAACATGAAGGAAGGTGGTTAGAGTGATGGTGGCACCAAATTCATGTCCAAGGTGACTGATTGTGCCATAGAGCATTTTTGAGCACCTATGCCATGGCTGTTCGAGCAGCAAAGAAACAGTTATTTGCTGTTCTTATAGCATCTGCTCAGTCTCATCCAGTGGAGCTGTTCTGGGTGATGAGGGGTCTGGTCACTCCAGCCCACCTGGAACTGGATTCATCTGAGGCCTGCTGTAACATGTTTTTAAGATACTTTGTGGATAAAATCGCTTGCATTGAGCACAACTTCTGCTGTCCCATTTTGGAAGCAGTAGCAAAGCCAGAGGTTAGGAATGATCTGTCTGGTCTGTATTTATGGGATGATTTTAAATCGGTGATGACAGCTGAGGTGGCAGATATGCTTGGATCTGTTCAGGCCACAACTTGTGAATTAGACCCCTGCCCGTCCTGGTTAGCAAAAGCTACCAGGGAGACTTTGGGGCCAGTGTTGGTGGGGATTATCAATGTCTCCCTTTGGGAGGGTAGGGTGCCAAACTGCCTTAAAAAGGCAGTGGTCCAGCCCCTCTTCATGAATCCATTGCTTGATGTTGGTGCCCAAGAGAACTACCGACCTGTCTCTAATCTTCCTTTTTTAGGAAAGGTTGTTGAATGGGTAGTGACCCATCACCCCACACAGTCAAGATTTCATCTGGGTTATGCCATGTGAACCACAATTGTGACTTTGGTCAATGACCTCCTCGTAGAATTGGACCATGGTGGATGAACCTGTCGGTCCATTTAGATCTATCTGCAGTGTTCAATACCTGCGACTTGCCTGCAGGACCTAGCTGGCGTGGACGGTACCATCTTGCGGTGGTTCTGTTCATACCTGGCGGGTGATACTAGGGGATTGTACATCATCCCCTGGAAGTCTCCCGTGTGGGATCCGGCAGGGTTCCATCTTGTCCTGTCTCTTATTCAACATGTATATGAAGCCACTGAGGGAGGTCATGTACAGCTGAGGAGTCTGCTGCCATCAATATGTGGATGACACCCAGCTGTACTTATCATTTTCAGCTGACCCAGGCCCTGCAGTGTCATTGCTGTCCCGGTGTCTGGGTGCAGTGGGTGACTGGATGAGGTCTAGTCAACTGAAACTCAGTCATGAAAAGACAAAGATGATGTTAGTGGGTGAGGCTGGAGATCTGGAGGAAGAGGACACCCCCTGCACTGAGGAGGTCCACCCTCCATTGTTTCCATCTACATGGAGCCTGGGAGTGCTCCTGGAGGCACAGCTGTGCCTGTATTTGCAGGTGTTGGCTGTGGCCAGGGATGCCTTCCGCCAATTACATCTGGTCAAGAGTCTCCACCCATATGTCTTGGACTCTGATATTGCCACTGTCATCTATTCATTCATCACCTTGAGGCTAGACTACTGTAATGCACTCTACATGGGGCTACCCTTGGTGATGATCTGGAAGCTGCAGCTAGTGCAAAATGCAGTGGCCAGCCTGCTTATGGCGACGGGCTGCAGGAGCATGGAAAACCTGTTCTCCAGGCATTTCACTGGCTGCCTATTGTCTTCCACACCGAATTCAAGATGCTAGTTTTGACTTTTAAAGCCCTAAACGACCTGGGCCCTGCTTATCTGAAGGACCACCTCACTGCCTGAGTTCCTGGGTGGCCCCTGTGGTCATATGGGAGCGCCCTCCTATGATGTCATTAGACATGACTTAAACGGGTGTCTGAACATGTGTTTTGACCTTGATATGAGTTCACCAGCACCGCTTAGACATACAGCCCATCTTGGCCCATACAGCCCACTACTTAGACATACAGCCCATCTTGGTGCTCAATACCTGATCTCAGCATGCAAGCACTGCTGCCTAGTAACCCATGTTGTCCCTGCTAACACACTATGTAATATCATTAGACACAACGCTGGCCACATGTTTTATTTATTTATTTATTTCGGAGATTTATACCCCGCCGCTCCTGCAAAGCAGCCCTCCTGCATGTTCAGCCAAAAAATGCAAATTATCCTTGTGATGCCATGGTGTTCAACATCGTGTGTTCAACAGGTTGACAAATTGGTGTTGGGATTGTTATGGTGCTTACACACAACAGTCAAACACATGCTTAAGGGTTTTGATACCCGATCTTTGTTATGTCTAAAGATGCCCCTAGAGGTTCCACATTATAGGCGGGTCTACACGGATAGATGGGCGGTCTCGTCAGCTGTTCCGTCGCTGTGGAATGCCTTCCTGGCAGAGATTCATCTTATCCCGAATCATCTCGCCTTCCATCAGCAATGCAAAACCTGGCCTTTTTTCTCAGGAATTTGGCAGGGGGTAGGGTGGGGTGGTGGGTGGCTGTGTTTTTGTGCAGAACTGGTTTTATATTACATTGTTATACTGTTTTATGTTGTTTATTTATACTTTCATTATTATTATTGTATTTTATATATTTTACAGTTTTATGGAAGCCTCCCCAAGTCACTATTAAATGAGAGGAGTGGAGTAGTAAAAATAAAAAATAAATAACTAATGAATAAAATACTGTGGCTGTTTGCTTACCTTTGATTGCCCATCACTGGTATAGAGGACTTAAGGGGAAAGAGAGATGAAATAGACAAGAGGAAATATTTAATCTATACACTGTAAAAAGCAGAGAATAAACATAGGGGAGAAAATGGCATGTTCTTAAAATGAGACAAGAGAAGCATTGTTTTGGGGGGGAAACCTCCAACTGAAGTGAATATCTGAAGTGAACTTCAAGTTCTTTGAACGCATCCTAATTAAATGATCGGATATGAACTGAATTAATTGATCCCAAAAGCTTATTTTAAAAAAATCCAAATGAATGAATGAATGAATGAATGAATCGCTTTATTGTTGGCCATAGGCCTTAACAAAATACAAAATAAAATACAATATACAGGTACATATAAACATAAAGTAAAATCCACCTACAGCCCGTCTGCGAGCCACAGTCTCCCCACTCAATATTCGACCTATTATTTAACTAACTAATATCAAGTAGTTACATCAGTTGTGAGCATTCAACTCCTGACTAAATCTAGCTAAACTTCCTCATTTGGATATTCACACTTTACTAATAATTTAGGCAACCATAAATCCAGTTTTCATATGGTGATTGTTACAAAACGCTCTTACCCATCCTCGACAGACTAGTTGTTCAAATATCATTTCAAGGATTGTAAATCTATCGCAATCGTAATATGGCCAATGCGAAACTAGCCACTGCCCTAATTGGGAAAAAACCCAAATGTCAGTATTTCCCATGTTCATTGTTTGGTGGGTCTTGAAATTTCTAAATCACTGATTGGTTGTCATGCCATGTGATGAGACAAAGAGCAGAGCAAAATTAACCACATGGAAATCAACGATGGATAGACAAACTCAGCAACTTGAGCAAGGGGTGCAAACACCCAAACTGAGAGGCAATATTGGTCAAACTTGCAGCTCTAAACTGCAATGATCACTTGTAGTGTGCTGCTAAGCCCAATAGATGTCTATATGGGCCCTGTAGAGACTCAATATGGATGTACCACCTGGAAAAGAAGGAAGCTGAAAACGAAACTCAAGACTAGGAAGATACGCCCTACGCCCCCTCCATTTTCTTTATTGTTGCATAAAGGAAGACTGATCTCTGCATCATGATAGTTCAGTGGAATAAAGAAACAGAGTGCTAATGCTAATACTAATTCATGTGCTCACAATCCTCATTGCACTGAAAAGGCAGAGTGGACTAAAATGCTGGGGTCTTAGGTAATGTGGGCAGCTAGCTTCAATCAAGTCAGAATTTGGGGGAAAGAAAGTAAACTTTGACAGTGCTTTCATTCTTCCATTTCAACTTCTGTTGAAGGTAAGAGAAGAAATTTAGCTAAATATTTTTTGCCCTCTGCTCATTCATAGAATTTTAGTGTTGGAAGGGACATCAGTTGCCTTATTATCATATATGAACCAAATTAATTGTCTGATCCCAAAAGAACATTTAAAAAAATAAAAACAAAACGAACTGTCTAGTCTTATTCTAAAGCCAGATATCCTCTGCCTACAACATGGTAGACACTCAGATGCCATAGGCTACATGCTAAATGTGGATGCTAAAGCTACTGGATACTCGGATATTAGATGAGTGGCACTGAAAATATTTGCCTTTGCATTATAAGATTTAAATATAATCCCAGTACCCCAGGTAGCAACGAAGACACATAAAGTATATCAAATAGCAATTGGGATCAGGCCCCATACACAGCTGCCATGACACTAACTGGGAGATCCCCTGTCCACTGTTTGGGAAACTCTGAGTTGGACTTGAATCACAAATAAAAAGATATTAGGTAAAATCTTGCATTAGTAGTTCTCTGAAATGTCACATATGCACAAATCAAATCCTGTACATATACGGGCATCTTGAGATATATCCCTCCCTGCCTAACTCAGCTCTAGCTGAGTTGTTTCAGTCCTCAATTCAGTTCTCTCCTCCTCTAAATCTTTCAGTCTCTTTGACAGTCTGCCCAGTCTGGCCCCAGGCTTTTCACGCACAAAACAACAACAAAAAGATCCTGTTCAGAAGAAGATGATAGCCCAATGGTGGAGTTCCTGTGATGAAAACCAGCCTACCCTGTGGATGTCAATAATCTCTCAAACTAAAGATTTTGAGTTTGGGCCTTGTTTATCTGAACTTGTCCATGAATCAAGCAGGCTGCTGTAAAGCCAATTCCCGCCCCCCTCGGAGGAACACAGCATATGAAGAGAAACTTTTTATTACAGCCAAGGATTAATTTTATGGGGGAAAATAATCCGGTACATATATCACTTACTTGTTAAGTTTCCTGCCCATTATATTTTCTTGTGTGAAACAAACCAACTCTGACATTAAGATTAAATTTTCTATAGGGAGATAAAAGGAAGGGGTGTATCATTTCTATGTCTTAGATTTTAAATTGAGCTGAAATGGGGAACAAAATAAATGTTCACTGAGTGGTTAGGGGTTGGAATGGCAGTGATCTGTAGGGAAAAGCTGGCCCATTGAAGGTATCCAGTGCCTAACTTATGTACACTTCAGCATATAGTTTGTCCACCTTGTGTTTCAGGACTGGGATAGATTGGGGATTCTCTTTGTTTACTGGCCACTCCACTGCACAACAGACTCCCTGACCGAGCTGACTGAGTTGGACTGAGAGGTGGCTTTTCCCCATTGACTTCAATGGTTAGGGAAGCAGTGAGGAGAGCTTCTCTCAACCTTTCCATAGCATCCAGAAAAACTGTTTTGAGTTGCAGTCAGCCCTCGTTAGCGTGGTATGCCTCCACCAAGTATCAGAGCCATCTAATGCCGCTGTGTTAAGTTTGCTACCTACTTTACAGGCAAAACCACTTGTTTTCACTATGACCTGGGGGCTGTTGACTTGACTGCAGAGTAAGAGAGCCCATTCCCACATACAGAAACATGCTGGTGTTTGTGAATGCAGGCAATTTAAAAATGCACCTAAATTCATTCACACCAGCACATCACTAGCGCATTCAAGCTACTTTACAGAATACGCTAGACATTCTGACTAACCTGAATCATGCTGGGAAGGAGGCAGCGGAGGCGGCTCCATAAGCGACTGTGGGGCAAACCGGAAGTGAAGAGAGGACTTTCAGCCACCATGCACAAGGGGAATGCAGCAGCAGCGTTCTGACAGTGGGAGCTATGCGGGTCTTTGGACACGCCCTTCTGTAAAAGTAGGTTTTCGCTGCCCTCTCATGCGCTTAAATAACAAACGCAAGTACAGCAAATTAAGTGCATGGAGACCTTCCCACAGCTTAAATTATGCGGAGGAAAGAAACAAGTGCTGATTTGCTGTATGTGGGAATGTGCCCAGTGTTTGAGGTTAGGGAAGCTCAGTCCTGTCTTTTTATTTGGATCAATTAGAATTGGTTTCCTACACCTATGTGGAGAGTGAGCTTGGGGTGATTCAGGTGAACAGTTTTCAACTAGATCCATGTCCATCCTGGCTGGTGAAAGAGAGCTGAGAAATATTGGGGCCTTTGCTGGCTGAGGTTGTCAATGCCTCCTTTGAGGATGGCAGGGTTCTGGCTTTCCTTAAGACTGCAGTTTGGCCTCTACATTAGAAACCATCATTTGATGCTGAATCTCTAGCCAGTTATTGTCCAGTCTCTAAACTTCCTTTTTAGGAAAAGTTATTGAATGGGTAGTCGTTCAGCAGATTCAGGCATATCTTGAAGCTATTGGATTCCTGGATCCTTATCAGTTCAGCTTTCATCCTGGATATGATATTGGGTGTTTTTTCACACTCATTTCTCCTGCACGTTTGGTGCTACATCCTGAATTTTCTGTGTGTCTAAATCACTCACGCAGATCTTAAACATCTGGCTCTTTGAACTTCTGCGTAGAACTTCTCCCAGAATATTTGTGTGTAAAAAGGTTCTCCTGGTAAACTGCTTTGCTCCAGGCAGCTGTGGTCACTTGGTTTCCATGGCAGCCCCTTATGTCTACAGCTGTGACTACTTTAGGCTGCCTCAAGGCAGTTTGTATGAAGAATGCATGAAGGGACTGCTTCAGGGGAGTGTGTGTGAAGACTGCATCCAGAACTTACTTGTGGACTTGTAAACCCAGAAGATTGAAAGACTAGAACTTTAAGCTGTGTGTAAAAATGCCCAATGAGACTGCACTTGTGCCCCTAGTTGCCAATCCAATGTCTGGAGATAAACAGGTGAAATAGTTAGACCTCTTAGCAACCTTTGATATGGTGAATCATGTGATTTTGTTGAGGCAACTGTGGGAATTGGCAGTTGTGCTCTTGAGTGGTTCTAATCCTTCCTGTTTGGGAGGTCCCAGTGGGTGGTGATTGCTTATTGTATCTTCAGGACCTCCCCTGTGGTGTCCCATAGGGTTCCATCTTGCCTCCCCACTTGTACAATGTGTATATGAGGCTGCTAGGTGAGATTATACTTAGTTTGGGGATTCAGAGCCATCAATATGCTGATGACATCCAGCCCTATCACTCTTTTTCATCTGACCCACATCCTTTAGTCTCAGTGTGTATACAGTACTTGGCTGGACCAGCTTAATCCAGAGAAGATTGAAGTGATGATAGTTGGCCACTCCTATGACCTGGGCATGGGGAGGATATGAACATGTTACTGGGAGTGGGGCGGACGAGCCTCTTCTTGTCACTAAGGCCGCTTTTACATGAGCAATCAGGGAAGCGCATTGAAGAACACGCTGGCTGGGAAAATCAGCATGGGGTACTATGAACTTGTCCCAGGAAGTGATCTGCCCGACCCACGTGGGGGGACATATCCTCGACCTGATCTTCGGCTCTGGCCTTGAGGCGGGGGGTCCGGTTGTGGGGGAGGTGACAGCGGTGCCCTTGTCGTGGACGGACCATTACCTCCTTCAGGCCGGTCTTTTAGCGCGCCCCCTCCAGAAGGGGAAGGGACCAGTTAGGATGGTCCGCCCTCGGAGGCTGATGGAACCCCAGCGGTTCCAGGAGGTCCTGAGGGAACTTACCCTGGATGTGGACGGTCACTCTGTGGATGAGCTGGTCCGGCATTGGAACATCTTGCTGGAGGAGGCCATTGACAGGGTGGCTCCGAGGCGCCTTCTGCCTGGGTCTCGTCACCGCAGGACTCCTTGGTTTACTGAGGGCCTGCGGTGTATGAAGCGTATGGGCAGGAGGCTAGAGCGACGCTGGCGTCGGACTCGGTCTGTCTCCGATCGTCTTCTCCACAGGGCCCATTTGCGGTCCTATGTGGAGGCTGTGAGGACGGCGAGGAAGGAATTCCTCGCCGTCCTCATAGCGTCTGCGAAGTCGCGTCCAGCGGAGCTCTTTCGGGTGGTGCGGGGGCTGGTGAGTCCGGCCTCCCTCCGCCTGGATGGGGACTTGTCCCGGGCCCGCTGTGAGGAGTTTGTCAACTACTTCGCAGACAAGATCGCTCGGATTCAGGCCGATTTCGACGCTGGGTTAACAGCAGTAGGGGAAGAGAGCGGGGGGACGGAGGGTCCGTCTGTTCCATCTTTATGGGGCGAGTTTCAGGAAGTGACGTCAGCCGATGTGGTGGATGTCCTGGGGTCTGTGAGGGCCACGTGTTGTCAACTAGATCCATGCCCGTCCTGGTTGGTAAAAGCTTCCGGGGAGACATTGGGGACGGTGCTGGCGAGGGTGGTGAATGCGTCCCTTCGGCAGGGGAGGTTGTCGCCTTGCTTAAAAGAGGCTGTGGTGCGCCCCCTGCTGAAAAAACCATCGTTGGACGTAGACGCGCTCGCCAGCTACCGACCTGTCTCTAACCTTCCCTTTTTAGGGAAGGTTATTGAGCGGGCAGTGGCGCTCCAGCTCCAGGGTCATCTAGATAATATCGGGCTCCTTGACCCGTTTCAATCTGGGTTCCGCCCCGGCTATGGCACCGAGACGGCGTTGGTGGCCTTGGTGGACGACCTCCGCCGGGAGATGGATGCGGGATGTTCGACATTTCTCATCCTGCTCGATCTCTCGGCCGCTTTTGACACCGTGGACCATGGGCTGCTGTTGAGACGACTGCGTGACCGGGGGGGTCTGGACGGAACTGTTCTTGAATGGTTCCGTTCATTCCTCTCGGGGAGGAGCCAACGGGTGGTGTTGGGGGAAGAAACATCGAGCCCCCGCGCCTTACCGTGTGGCGTTCCGCAGGGATCGATCTTGTCTCCATTATTATTTAACATCTATATGCAGCCCTTGGGGGAGGTCGTGAGAGGGTTCGGGGTGCGATGTCACCAGTATGCTGATGATACTCAGCTGTACCTCTCGTTTTCTACCGACCCAGACCCTGCTGTCTCGGTGCTATCCCAATGTTTGGAGGCCGTGGCGGATTGGATGCGACAGAGCAGACTGAAACTCAACCCAGATAAGACGGAGGTAATGGTGGTGGGGAGGGCGAAGGGGGTGGTGGCCCCCCTGATTGGGGGGGTTTGCCCCCCTGTAGCTCAGCAGGTCCGGAGTCTGGGGGTCATTTTGGACGCAGGCCTGCGGCTGGAGCAGCAGGTGGAGGCAGCCGCGAAGGCTGCCTTCCGCCAGCTTTATCTGGTACGTAGGCTGCGTCCGTATGTCTCTGGCCCGGACCTGGCCTCCCTCATCCATGCCTTCGTCACCTCGCGACTCGACTACTGTAACGCGCTCTACGTGGGGCTTCCCTTGTTCCTGGCCCGGAGGCTGCAGCTGGTGCAGAATGCGGCGGCCCGTCTTCTTACGGGGACGGGTCGCCGGGAGCACATTACACCGGTGCTCCGAGCGCTGCACTGGCTGCCGATAGTGTGCCGGGCCAGGTTCAAGGTCCTAGTAATGATCTATAAAGCCCTATACGGCCTTGGCCCCTCTTACCTTAGGGACCGCCTCGCCCTTCGCGCCCCGGAACGACTCCTGCGGTCTGCCGGGGGTGCCCTCCTGGAGGTCCCCCGTGTTAAGCGGGGGGCCACGATGGAGCGGGCATTCTCGGTGGTAGGGCCGCGGCTGTGGAACTCCCTTCCGGAGGAAGCTCGCCTGGCCCCAAGCCTTTTGACTTTTTGGCGGAACTGTAAGACCTGGCTGTTTGCCCAGGCCTTTGGGAGGGAGGGGGGGTGATTTTTAATCCCCCACCTGTCTATTTATTTTTATATACCACCAGCTTTATTGATATGTTTTATGGTTGTATCTTAAATGTTTTTAAATGTTTTTTTATTGTTGTAAACCGCCCGAGCTGCTGTGCAGGATGGGGCGGTATAGAAATCTAATAAATGAAATGAATGAATGAATGAATGAATGGGTACATTTACACACACTGGAAGTGGCCACCCACCATTGAAATCATCGGCTCAAGTGGCCTCTTTGAAGATGCATTCTGGAAACCCCAGTAACAAGCATTCATACTATTGGGTGTGCATCAGAAATAAGATGTTAAATATATTTAGGGATTCCCCCACCCGCCAATCTCTCAAAGTAATATTTGACACACACACCCAAGGACTCTACTCCCCACAGTTCCTCCCCACAGATCCATTCCCTACGCAGACCCTTGGGCCTTCTCCCACCCTCCCCCAAACACACACTCACACTCAGTCCCCCTGTGCACACACACACACACACACACACACACAGCAAGATGCAGTCAAATTAGGACTTATCCCTACATCCACTGCTTCTGGAGCTGGAGCAGTCTTTTAATGAAATCCAAGGCCCCCCACATGCAGGGCTGCTGCTCCCATTGCTTCAGCCAATGCAGCTTTTGAAGAGCCTGGGACACCAGCCTGCACCCATGCGTCTGCTGGGGCCGGTGTCACATTTTGTGTGTGGCACAAAGGGACTATATTACCCAGCATGCCACACACAAAACATGGCACCAGCCCCATCAGATGCATGGGTGCGGGCTGGTACCGCGGACTCTTCAAATGTTGCACTAGTTGTGGCAATGGGAGCAGCAGCATGCACGGGGGCCTCAGCATTCACTAAAAATAAGTGTGTGCTCCCCCCAGCACACACTCTCTCACATCCCCTTCCTCCACACAGTGTGAGCGCTTGCACACACACACACACACACACACACACACACACTGCCTTCAACCCCACCCCTCTCACTCAGACACCCCCAAGCAGAAACCTTACTCTTTTCACTGCCAGCAACATGTCTACTTAGGCAGCAACAGCCCCAGGTGTCCCTGCTGAATCCAACTCCAGTACTATGTTGAGAAACAGCAGGGTGGATGGGGGAATGAGTAAGGCAGGCTAGGAAACAAGTGAGCGGTGGTAGGACTGGAGTCTGGTGCGGCTATATTGAGGGAGGCGATGCTGGCAACAGAAGCCTGGTAGTAAGACAGAGGCAGCTAGATGGGAGGATGAGTGTGGAGGGGGCGGCATTAGATTCCCCCCCAATAACCCATGCTCTTGGCAGGGGGGCAGCACTAAGAAAAGCCAGGAATATGACTCGCCCCTCCCCTCTGCATAACAGAGCTAAGTGATTTCAAGCAGTAAGGCTATCATCCATGCTGACATCAAGAAGTTCTACGTGTACAGCGACTCTGGAGTTCCAGCCATCTGCTTACTTTGTTTTTTTACCTGCTTGGTAAACAAAAACTAAACTGCATTCCATTAATCCAACTGTAAAAGCAGACAGAGGTCCCCCAAGTTGAATTTTATAACACCTTTTCATAGCTTTGAAATGGACCACCACACCGGGAACCTAGCCAACTTAAAAGTCACCAAAAAATAAAAACCAGAAAAAAAACCCAGCCAAACAAACGGATCTACCGTCTTTGTTTCACAACCGATTCACATGAAAATTGGACACAATCCTCCCCATACCCAAACCACCACAGTAGGAAGGGGGACACTAGTCATCAAACTGATTGTTATCAGTTTGACAGGTCACGTTGGGTCCTAGGTCAGCGGAAGTACCGCCCTCCTGGGGCCGTGAGTCCTGCCGTGGGACGGAAGTGACGTGGGTAAGTGGAAGTGACGCAGAAGGGGGTAATGCTTCAGGGTCAGGGAGGTGGGAACAAAAGGTTCCTACCCCCCTGAAGCAGGAAGGTCCTTATGCTTAACTTTGGGGGACTCTGCTTGTGGGTCAGGGTGGCTGGAACCAAAGGTTCCAGTCTCCCTGAACCCACAAGGTCCTTTGAAGAGGGCCATGTAATGTCTCTATGAACTTAGTAAAATGTGAGATGGAACAGTAGGTATAGGTTTTGTGAGGATTGGAGCAACACCATGGTGCGGGGTTCGGGGTAGGGTGAATTGTAGTAATTGGGTCATGTAACCCCTCTTCAAGATCAGCGGAGTGAGGTGAACCATTCAGCATAGGTTTCATCATCCTAGCCCACTCTGTCTTGGAGAAAAGTGGGTCGAATTGGATGGTGTTTCCGGGGTAGGATGAGTCACAGAAAGAGGGTCATGTGAGTGTTCAAACGATTCAAAAGTGTCAGCTGAACCAATCGGTGAAGGTTTAATCATTCTAACCTGCCTCATTACAGAGATCTGACCTAGGGGGTCTCAAACCGCTCACCACGCCACCCCGTGACCAATCGGAACAGTTTGTGGAGTTGTAGACCTGCCCCCAAGGGGTATGAAAGAGCGGGGGCGTCATTTTCTGATACAGAGAGCAGGGAGCTGATTGCTACCAGTTACATGGAAAAAAATGAAATGGCTTACCGTTCGGGTGTTACCCCCTTTGATCTTGTTAAAAGGCTCTATACGGGAAAGAAAACAGTTGAAACCTCAGAGCCAGACAACGAACCCATGGACACGCAACAGGCTGAAGACCCTTTGGTAAGTTGCACTGAATTGGTGGGGGCTGAGGCAGAAGGGAAAAAAATAATACTGACACAGGAGGTGATTTGACTTTTTTAATCTTTTGTTTCAGGTCAATTCTGACTTTTTAAAGGCTTTTGAAAAACTGAAGTTGGGAGATCCAGTGGGAGTAAACGTATCTTGTGTTTCCTGCTTTTGCAAGTGTTTAAGAGGAGGTGACCAGATGGATTGCTGTAAAAAGAAACTAGCGACACCAGAAGAAAAAAATCTTTATTTGAAATGTCTCTGGTAGTCATTGGTGTTTTTTAGCAGGGCATGCTGGAAGCATGTCTGTGCACGAGGACTTGCTAAGGGAGATCTATTACACTCCAGGAGAGACTAGAAGTTTTGGAGGGGTGAATCCTCTGTTTCAGGCTGCTAAAAAGCAGAAAAAAACCTTGTCTAAGAAAGAAGTGATTTCATGGCTTTCGGACTAGGATGCGTATACCCTTCACAAACCTGCACGCAAGCATTTTAAAAGAAACAAAACAATCGTGTCTGGCTTGGATGCTCAATGGCAGGCTGATTTGGTGGATATGCAACATTTCTGTAACCATAATGGGGGTATCAAGTACATCTTAACCGTCATAGACATCCTATCTAAGTATGCCTGGGCCTTAGGTCTGAAAGACAAGATGGGCGGCGAAGTGGTTAAGGCCTTTGCAGCCATTTCCAGGGAAGGGAGGATACCCTCAAAATTACAAACAGATCAGGATAGGCCCTCCCAGGGTTTCATGGAGCCCCTGTGATGCATGGGGCAGGAATTGGGGGGATAGTTCGCAGTCTCTTTTGAAAAGCTGTTCCTCTTTTAAGAAGGGGCTTTCAGTTTATTAAACCCCATGCTAAAACAGCCACACAAAATATACCCAATGATATGTTGGGGCACATTTCTCGATCTGTCATGGAGAAAATCAGCCCCTCTGATAAGCAGGAGGGATCTGGGCTTATGTACATACAGAGAAGAAGAGGAGTTAAGAGAAAGAGATCACAAATGCGATGGGTGGGGCCCCCTCGAGCCCATAAAAGGAAGGTTGTGCAGAGGGGGCCACGCCAGAAGCAGAGGAAGACTGTACGAAAGAGGAGGCATTCAGCTCTAAGGAAGGGAGATATCTTTTAATCAACATGGCTTTTATTCACTGTGTATCCGAGGAATGCATCAAATATGAATTAGACCTGTTTCAAGTAGCCCCCCGCAAACCAGCATCGAGAAGAGTATGTACATCGAAATCCCCCCTCTCTCTGCTGTGGGAGGGCATATCTGGCCTGGGAGGGCATATCCGGCTTGGGCTTTGTAATAGTTGTCATAGACCCTGGGGTCCCCGTAATTTTTTACAATCACAATCTTAAAAACTCACTGCTCTCCGAGGGTCTATGTGTAGTTTCACAACCACATTTCCAAAACGAAATGAGATGTGCTCGTTCTGATCTGTCTTTATTTCAATGATGATAGTGTCAATGTGTTGTTTACTGATCGGTACATAGTGAGGCTTGTCGTAGGTGATGGTGACAAACTCGTTGCTGTTCCCCCACACAGGAACACAATGCAATAATGGCACTGAGAATCCCCCACAAACTGGTGTTCTACGATGTCTGTGTACAGGTACAGAGAGTGGAAACCTCCTGTAATGTCTGCAGCGTGGGGAAATTGCTGGTTCGTTAAACCTGGCGATGCCCCTAGTATATGGATTAGAACCCCACGGGCTAGGAAGCTGTGTGAATCAGCTGCCGTCCCTATTTTAGGGGCTACAACCCCTCGGAGTAGGACCCTGTGTGTCTCAGTGGTCTCCACTCTAACTTTTCTCCCCACAGGATCAAATCTCAGGGCTACAGGAGGTGGGTTAGTACCTCTGGGTATCTGGTTGTTTATTTGATCCAGTAGTTCTGCAATGCTTGAATAATAGCCTGGGGCAAGGGTGTAACAGGTCCATGGCTGATTTCATAAATGGTGGGCATTGCAACGTTGTCCCAACTGTGGGGGTATTGTATTTCAGCCAGCCCCACTTCCCAGTCACCTGGAAGCTCCAAGGGTCTGACTAGCTGTATGGTAAAATTAGAACTGCTGTTTTGTGGAAAAGCACCAGTGCATACGTTGCTCGTTAAAGTGATGTAAAAGTCAGCCATGATGATTAAGCATGTGTGAGCTCTGAAACTCTTACCCAACTGTTAAATTTAGAAGACCAGCCTAGCCACTTTACCAAGCACTGCTTGTTTTGCCCTTTCCCCTTTGTGGATATCACTTTTTCAATCCTGTAAACTTCGTCCTGTTTAGAGTTGACTTTTTGAAGTTCTTCAGGATAGAAGGTCCCAAGGATTGCTTCACCTTCGTAATCGCTCAGTCTGTACACAGGCCTCTGTTCCTTGTTAAGGACATCATCCACTATGAATATTTCCCCCGTAAAGCTTTGCTCATAACCTTTCTCAAATTTACACTTGAGTTTGGAGATTCTGACATGGTCTCCTTTTCTAAAAGAGGCCACCTCCTTTCTTACCCCCAGTTCATCCCCGTAAAGCGTTTTCCACACCCTTAGAGCATTTGTGGTGTTCACATCTACAGGACTGGTGTGTATGGACCTGTGGTAACTGTGATTATAGCTCTTGATGAACTGAGGCAGGACATCAATATAGCGAAAGGTGTTGCGAGCTGTGAAATACGCCACATCTTTGATTTAAAAGCTCTGTTAAACCGCTCCACCACCCCTGCCATGACCTGGTTATTGGTTACAAAGTGGTGCACCCCAAGTTGTCTAAGCAGTTTTTGGAATGTCTTATTTAAAAATTCTTTCCCCTGATCTGTTTGTAATTTTGGGGGCATTCTCCCTTCCCTGGAAATGGCTGCAAAGGCCTTAGCCACTTCGCCGCCCATCTTGTCTTTCAGACCTAAGGCCCAGGCATACTTAGATAGGATGTCTATGACGGTTAAGATGTACTTGATACCCCCATTATGGTTACAGAAATGTTGCATATCCACCAAATCAGCCTGCCATTGAGCATCCAAGCCAGACACGATTGTTTTGTTTCTTTTAAAATGCTTGCGTGCAGGTTTGTGAAGGGTATACGCATCCTAGTCCGAAAGCCATGAAATCACTTCTTTCTTAGACAAGGTTTTTTTCTGCTTTTTAGCAGCCTGAAACAGAGGATTCACCCCTCCAAAACTTCTAGTCTCTCCTGGAGTGTAATAGATCTCCCTTAGCAAGTCCTCGTGCACAGACATGCTTCCAGCATGCCCTGCTAAAAAACACCAATGACTACCAGAGACATTTCAAATAAAGATTTTTTTCTTCTGGTGTCGCTAGTTTCTTTTTACAGCAATCCATCTGGTCACCTCCTCTTAAACACTTGCAAAAGCAGGAAACACAAGATACGTTTACTCCCACTGGATCTCCCAACTTCAGTTTTTCAAAAGCCTTTAAAAAGTCAGAGTTGACCTGAAACAAAAGATTAAAAAAAATGTCAAATCAGTTCCTCTGTCTGTATTTTTTCCCACTTACTCTTTTCCTTTTCCCTCAGCCCCACCAATTCAGTGCAACTTACCACAGGGTCTTCAGCCTGTTGCTTGTCCATGGGTTCATTGTCTGGCTCTGAGGTTTCAACTGTTTTCTTTCCCGTATAGAGCCTTTTAACAAGATCAAAGGGGGTAGCACCCGAACGGTAAGCCATTTCATTTTTTTCCATGTAACTGGTAGCAATCAGCTCCCTGCTCTCTGTATCAGAAAATGACACCCTCGCTCTTTCATACCCTAGGGGGCAGGACTACAGCTGCAAATACCTTTCCAATTGGTCACGGGGTGGCGTGGTGAACAGTTTGAGACCCCCTAGGTCAGATCTCTGCAACGAGGAAGGTTAGAATGATGAAACCTTTGCCAATTGTTTCAGCTCACACTCCTGAGTCGTTTGAACCCTCATGAGTCACATGGCCCTCTTTCTGTGACTCATCCTACCCCAGAAACCCCACCCCATTGGACCCACTTTTCTCCACAATGGGCTAGGATGATGAAACCTATACTGAATGGTTCACCTCACTCCACTGAGCTTGAAGAGGGCTACATGACCTTATCACTACAGTTCACCTTACCTCAAACCCCGCACCATAAAGTTGCTCCACTCCACAAAAAACCCATACTTACTTATCCATCTTACTCTCCTGAGTTCATAAAGGCATTACATGGCCCTCTTTAAAGGACCTTGTGGGTTCAGGGTCTTGACCCACAAACAGAGCCCTCCAAAGTCAAGTGTATGGACTTCCCTGACCCAGAAGCATTACCCCCTTCTGCGTCACTTCCACTTACCCACGTCACTTCCGTCCCAAGGCGGGACTCATGACCCCCAGGAGGGCAGAAATTCCACTGATGTAGGAACCCACATGACCTGTCAAACTGATAACGATCAGTGTGATGACTAGTATCCCCCTTCCTACTCACCACAATTACAAAATGACAAACCACTGGGGCCAAACATCTCTAATTTAGAGATTATAGAATGTTGCGGGGTTCATAATGGAGAAGTACTGCTCGCCCTAATGATAGATTAGGGGCCATAGAATGTTGGGGAGTTATAATGGAGAAGTGCTGCTCACCTTAACTATAGAGGCGCTACTGTGCCTCTATAATATACATAAAATTACATAGTACATATTGTGTGCACTTCTGTATCACAATGAGAAAGGGAAGGAGTTCTGAAAAGTCTGGGGCAGGTGGCCCTGGTAGAGATCATGGGGGAGTTGGCAAGTCTAGTTGGTGGCAGCTTACTGCCCAAGATTAAGAGACCAGCATTTCCCCCCTCCAAGCTGTGGGACTTATTAGGGGAACAAGCATCAGAGATTCTGGAAATGGCATCTGTGAAAGGCAGGGAGCACCAGACTTCCACTAGGAGTAGTACTGGAGGAGGGAGCAATGGAGAGGTGCAGCAGTGCACCCCTCCTGAGGCACCAGCACTGGAACTGGCAACTGCTTTTGCACTGGGGGAAGCTGATGTGGGAAGCAATGATGATGCTGTAGCTGTGGGTGATGAGAGTGACTCACTTCTCCTGTTGGGCAGGATTCTCCTTCTGACCACGCCATCCATCATTTGGGGGAGCACTTACTCGAGAACATCCGCCCCCCTTGGCAGCAGAGCAAACAGCCCATTATTCTACCCCAGTGTTTCTGTGCATCCCCTCCTGTGCTGCAATACCTTGGTGGTAGCAACAGCTTCATAGGTTTCATGGATCTGGGCAATGAGGGGCATGAGAAAGAGGCAGAGGAGACTCCTGTTCATGATGCTCCTCCTGTGGCCCCACTGGGGAAAGAGACAGTGTCCCCCAGCAGTGGAATGAAGAAAGCAGGGTGCCCCAGGTCACCTGCGTGGTACTTCAGGCCAGTGAAGGTAGGTGACATCTGAGAGGAGGCCTGCACTCACTGTGGGAAGGTGGTGAAGCATGGAAAGCAAAGGGGAAACCTCAGCAACAATGGGATGAACTCACACCTTAAAACCATGCATCAGGCTAAGCTGCTGGAAGGGACATTTGGCAGTGTGGACAGGAGTGGGTTCCCCGAGGCAGTGAACAGACGTTCCTTCTCTGCTCATGGCAAGGGGAATAAAGCAAAGCAGTTCCTATCTTGAACCCCCTGTGAGCAACTGAAGCAGCAGTCAGGCCACTATGGAGGAGCTGAGGCTTGGGCAGTTGCGACGTAGAGGACAAGATCCAGCGGCAATTAAGATCACTAAGTGGGTAGGTGAGATGATTGTGCTGGATGACCAGCCATTCAGCATGGTGGGAAGCATGGATTTCTATCAGTTGCTGATACAGTTGGCACCCCAGTAACGGATTCCCTCATGCACCACCTTGAGCAGGCAGGTGGTGTCCTCCCTGTACCAGGGAGTCAGGGAGCGGGTGAGTGAGTACCTAGCCAGGGCAGGTGGGGCTGTTGTGCATTCCACCACTGACATTTGTAGCATCCAAAATGCACAGCATGCCTACCTGGCCCTGATAGCTCATGGGTGGCAGCTGTGGGGAGGAGCAGTAGGTTGCAGGAGTGATGGGGCAGGGTACAGGTGGGCCCTGCTTCACGCCCAGGTCATGGATGATAGCCACACTGCCATAAAGATTCAGGAAGTCTTGCACACCATAATGAAGTGGTGGCTAACAGAGAAACCAGCACCATTCACCAGGGGGTTTGTGGTCACTGACCATGCAGCCAACATGAAGAGGGAAGTGCTAGATGGTGGGTTCAAGCACATCTCCTGTGCTTCCCACTCCCTTCACCTAGTGGCGAAGGATACCCTAGGCCTAGGGGAGAAAGTAGGTGCCAGTAGTAGGCCCCTTACCTTGCTGATCGATAAGGGTAGAAAGATCACGGTACTTTAATAAGAGCGTGAAGGGTGGACAACTCTTGAGGGGGAAGCAGGTAGATCTGGGGGCGCAGGAGCACTGCCTCATTAAGGACATCAACACGGGGTGTAACTTCACTAACCTCATGCTGGAGCATCTTGTGGAGCAGCAGCAGATCCTTCATGAGGTAACCCTTGAGGGGGAGATTGGGGTGGCGAGACCGCTAGGGAAGGAGGAATGGGTCATGATTAGGGCCCCGATTCTTCCGCGGAATTTAAAAAAAAATTCCGTGGGAGTCAGGGCCCAATTATGCACCTCGGCGTGATTTACCATGCGGGGGGGGGGCTTGGCTTGCCTCCTCCCCCCTACCCCCGCACTGGTCAAACCTTCAGGGCTTCCCAGCTGCCGGGGTTTCCCCTCCCCAGCTGCCGGGGCTTGCTTGACTCCCCCCCCTTTTAGAAAAGGAATTGCCTTACCAGTGATAGCAGCAACAGCTGCTCTGTCCAGTGCGCTCGTACTTCCTGACCCCTCTCGACGGGGTCTCTCAGGGCGACGCAGTCGGATGACGTCATCCGGCTGCGTTGCCCTGAGAGGCCCCGTCGGGAGGGGCCAGGAAGTACGAGCGCGCTGGACGGAGCAGCTGTTGCTGCCATCACTGGTACGTTAATTAAGTATCTAAACGGAGGGAGGCAAGCCCTGGCAACTGGGGAGGCTGGGGAGGGGAAGCCCCGAGGGTTTGTTCATTTCCCTTCCCCCGTGAAATCTCCTGCCCCGCGTCCCCGCAGCGCAGGCTAGAAATTCTGCGCTGGGGTAAGCGGGGCAGGAGATTCCGTGGGGGGAGGGGAATTCCGTGGGAAATCTGCGAATCGCAGACCCACGTTTCCCTCGGGGCCCTGGTCATGATGGCCCAGCCCATGAACTTCCTTAAGCCCTTTAAGAATGTGACAGAGAACCTAAGTGTATCAATGGCCACCCCCCTGGTTTGTAGTCTGGCCAGGAGAATAGCAGGCTTCCTGAGGTACCAAGAGGGGACCAGAGGAGTGGCACCTTGTACCAAAGATGGTGGCCCTGGGACAAAGATTGAAGGAGTGGCTGAGCAGGCAGTTTGACACCCTGATTAGGAAGGATGTTTATATTCTGTCCACTTTGCTGGACCATGCTGGTGAAGGCGAGTGTGGCATCTTGCACGGCTGACATCACCCTGAGGAAGCATGCTCTGGAAGAGAGGGTGAGGGCGGCTACACAGCAGCAGAAGCAGGGCCATGAGGATTGGCAGAGCAGCAGCAGGAGGGAGGAGGAGATGCAGAGCACCCCCAACAACAGCACTGGGTTTCCCTGAGCTGACCATGAACTCAGAGTGAGGGGGCTTTGGCACACTTGAGACTTCCCCTGAGTCTCTCTCTTGATGCCTCCTGCTCCCAGCCCTCTTGTCCAAATGCTGACTAGAGCTGTTGCACCCCCCCCTCTCTCTCTTGTTCTGCCTTTCCCCCTCCCCGGGCAATCTCTGCAAGTCAACACTCTGTAACATAGGGTGCTACCAACTGCCAGTGCCCGCCTGCGATTCCATCTACCTCATATGGTGCCATAAGGTCACTCTGGGGCATGCTCTGCAAGTTGAAGGACTTTGTGTCAGATAGGGATCTGACAGCTTTATACAGATATTTTAACACAGTGGCATTGGCTGGACTTGACTGGCCAATGCCACCTGGTGTAAACCAGAGAGAGGTTCCCCACTGCTAGAATGAGAGAGAGAAAGGGACTGGGAGACATGCTGCTGCACATGCCACCACCTGCTATACAGAATCAGGGGGCGGGGTTCCCCGCTGCTAGAATATGTGTGTGTGAGAGAGATGCTACTGCCCATGCTGCCACCTGCCAGAGAGAGAGAAAGAGAGGATCCCCGCTGTTAGAATGAAAGGGGGAGAGAGAGAGAGAGAGAGAGAGGTGCTATACAGAACCCGACAGAAGGAACAGTAAGTGAGAGAGACACAGCCTGTCACTAGAGTGAGTGTGTGTGTGTGTGTGTGTGAGAGAGACAGAGAGAGAGAGAGAGATGCATCATGCGCAAACTGCCACCCACCAGAACCAAGGAGAGAGCTCACCTGTACTCAATGCCCACATTCAACAGCAAACCCAAAAGAATGGGTGTTTTTACATACATATTTCTCCTGGATGTTTGCTGTTACAACCTGAACTTTCTGTGTGTCTAAATCACTCACCCAGATCTTAAACATCCGTCTCTTTGAAGTTCTGTGTGAAACTTCTCCCAGAGTTTTGTGTGTAAGAAGTTCTCCTGGTAAACTGCTTTGGTCCAGGCAGCTGTGGTCACTTGGTTTCCATGGCAGCCCCTCATGTCTACAGCTGCGGCTACTTTAGGCTGCCTCAGAGCAGTGTTTGTGTGAAGAATGCATCCAGGAACTGCCTCAGGGCAGTGTGTGCGTGAAAAATGCATCTGGAACTTAGTTGTTGGCCTGTAAACCCAGAAGACTGAAACATCCGGAACTTTAGTGGGTGTGTAAAAATGCCCTTTGAGACAGACACACACAACATATGTGCTTTCACCTGCTACCACCAATCAAAATGATTGAATGACGTGAGCTCACTCTCTCTCTCTCTCTCTCTCTCTCTCTCTCCCCCTATGCCATACTCCTCATGGCGAAATCACTCAGGGACTTCTCCAAGGCCCCCTGTGGGGTGAACTCTTTGCAAGCTGAACACACCCCACCACTTGGGGCGTGGGCGACAGCATTAGTGTGGGGGAGTTGGCAGGTCTGTTTGCACTTCTGCCACTGATTCCACTTCAGTCCACTGCCCAATATTAAGAGATCTTTGTTTATCCCCTCCAAGCTGTGAGTCTTATCAGGGGAAGAAACTTAAGAGATTTTGGAAAAGGTATCTGTGGAAGACAGGGAGCACCAGCCTTCCACTAGCAGTGGTACTGGAGGAGGGAGCAAATGGGGGGTGCAAGAGCAGCAGTGAACCCCTCCTGTCTTCAAGTTGAGACCCCAGCATGTGTTGGGGTGCTATTACCAGTCCTACCGCTGATCATGCCTGCTTGCCTTCCTATCTGCCACTCGCCTGTTCCAACGCTGTCACCTGCCGATGCCCGCACACACACATAAATCCTATCGTCACTCACCTTAACTAGTGTACCATGTTAATTCCAATGCTGTAAGAACCACCAAAATGCTACTGTTCTTTTGTAGGAAGATATTTATCCTGTAGGAAAATGTACTTCAACATGTTCTCATTTCTGCAATATCTACTGGAGATTTCAGAAGGTTTTTTTTAAAAAAAACAAAAAAACCACTTTTTTTTTAATTCTACCCAAATACAGCAATCAGTAGTACACATTGTTCTGTATGGTTTTATATGATATCAGTCTAAGATATACATAGCAGTGCCTCTAAAAATGTATACCAAGGCATTATAAATTCTAAGACACTCCGGAATGTATGACAACACAATTTGTCAATCAAACATTAAATAAACAAAACAACAACTAGCTGAATGATGCAGAAACAGAGAAGGAGTTTTATGCCTTCTCGAACACATACATAGACGAATGATGCACAGACAGAGAAGGAGTTTTATGCCTTCACACACACATACATCATTTTGGATTGCTGCTAGTATGAAACTCAACAACAACAAAACATCACACATGATGCACTAGTTAAGGTGAGTGCCGATATTATTTATGTGGATTTTTAAATGTGGCATAATAAGTTCTCAATAGTGTTCATGGTGTGGTAGTTGTACATTGGAGCCTTAATCTCCAATTTCCATTATTTTTTTAATTTTGGTTTGGTTCTTTTTTGTTTTGCTGTTGGATTTTGGTTGGGTAATTTTGGGGGATGGGAGGTTTTTGGTTTGCTTTTAATTTGCCGCAAATGTTTTGTTTGGTTGGAGGTTTTTGGTTTGGAAATTTTATTGGATTGATGGTTCTTTGGTTTGAAAATATTTTTCAGCCTTAAAACTATTCACTTAAACTGGAGGTTTTGTTATGGTAAATATATAAAGGGATTCAGTGCAGTGGCAGTGGCTGGAGTGGACTGGCCAATGCCACCCACACCAGAGAGAGATAGAGATAGAGGCACCCCGCTGCTAGAATGAGAGAGAGGGAGACACGCTGAGGGTCATCCCACCACCTGCCAGAAAGAGAGAGACACCCCACTGCTAGAACGAGAGAAAGCAAAAGACAGTGTGTGTGAGAGAGAGACAGACAGACATAGCCTGTTGCTAGAATGAGAGAGGGCAGGGGGGGGGGAAGGGGAGAGGGAGATATGCGCTGGCTACCACCTGCCAGAACCAGAGAGGGATGAAATATGGGACAAGTCAAATTTGGCTGATAACAAATAGAAACTTTATTAAAGATTTTTTTTAAAAAATTAACAATTAAGAAAGTAAACATTTGAATTCCGTATAAAAAAAAGGGTGGAGGGAGACTCATTCCAAAGATTCCTCTCCCTCTGGCACATTTGGGAAATGAGACAATGGTCCATGGGCAACTGGTGCAGAGACCTCAGGAACTCCGGAGGTAATTGGCGTACACTTCGCCTTTTGTAGGGATGGGCGAAAGCAGTTCGGAAGTTCGGAGTTCGGACCGAATTCGAATAGTTCGGTCGACTGAAGTTCGAACCGAACTCGAATTCGGAAGTTCGGAGTTTGAACTGAACTAGACTCGTTTGGTCAACTGAACCGAATGTTTGAACCGAACTCGAATTCGAACGTTCAGTTCGGATGCGTTCGGTGAGTTCGGAATTGAATTTCCATTAGTTTCAATGGAAAACACATTATCGGCTGTAACTTTTTTGTTTTTTAAGCTATGTGGCTTAAATTTGGAGTGCCTCTACCTCCAATATAATGCACTATGTGCATCACAATTAGATAAATAATCCAATTTTAGAAGCAGTTGAATTATTGTATTTTGCAATATTCTACATATACATTCTTAGCTGTAACTTCTTTGCCTCACATCTAATGTAGGTGAAACTTGTTCAGTTTATACCCCTTCCCATATTAACTAGCTTTTCCAAATTTCAGAAGTATTGGAATAAAGGTCTTGGTGGTTTAAGCAATTAACATATAAATGTATGTCTGACTATAACATCTTTGTAGTCCAACCAGTGTACATGAAATTTGGCAGGACTATATATTTCACTTTCATGATCATCTCTGCCAAATATCAGAAAGATATTATAAAGGGTCCCAATTTTATATGCCTGTACAACATATGTAGAGAAGGGGCCTATGCCTGGGATTCTCTTATGTCACTGTGGTATAAGATCGGTTTGTGATGCAAATTGGCCAACAGAAATGTCAACCAAATATCCTCATTCTGTGCTGGGACCATCCCAACATATCTCCCCCACTTGTTTCTGGGAAGTCAGAAGCATCTGTTTAGGAAAGAGTCAATAGAAATTCTCTTATGTCCTCTGTCTCAGTGCTGCAGGATGTGATTGATAGTTGGCCAGCCTGGATGTGTTTAAACTATGTCTCCTGACTGCTGGGATGCTATCTCAGAAGTCCCAGTTATGTTGCTTATGCCCGCCACAGGGCCGCCCCCTATGCCCACCTCGAAACCACTACCAATTGGTCCTGTAAAGCTAGAAGCTTGCAGTAATGTGTTTGGCCATTGAATGTGTTTGTCAGTCTTTGGGGTTGCTCCAAATCCTTCCTCCTACAGTCTCTCTCCCCCTACCATGCAGGGTGCCTGCCTCTGACTGGCACTGAATATGCTGATATTCATCTGAATAATGATCTTCACAGGGACAACATCAATTGCTTATATAACTGGGTTCCTTTATCAAAATCTCCTTTACATTTGCTGAAATGGCAGGAAAGGGATTTGATACATTCCTGTCAAATATCCTGTAAACAGAATCGAATATCAAAATGTAACAGCTGGAAATGTATTTTCATGTTAATGTCTTATACCCTTGGGACCCTTTTTCCACTCTTTCCTAAAATTGGAAGAACTATTAAGCATATGGAGGGATGTAATATATGTAAGTTTCATGAACATTGGATGCAAGATAAAGAAGTTGTAGCCATGAATGTGTATGGAGCTTTTCTTAAAATTACA
The DNA here is from genome assembly GCA_003113815.1 of Sphenodon punctatus. Taxonomy (NCBI): domain Eukaryota; kingdom Metazoa; phylum Chordata; class Lepidosauria; order Sphenodontia; family Sphenodontidae; genus Sphenodon; species Sphenodon punctatus. Next base: position 708,077 of record QEPC01013258.1, read on the forward strand.
ACATTCAATTGCTTCTGAAATTGGTTTCCTTTACCTAATCTTTCCGAAATTTGGAACAATTGCTGCCCTCTATTGGAGGTACAATTTCTTTAAATTTCATCAAAAGGTAATAAGAAACAAAAATTCTATGGCAGAAATATATTTCTTAGTTTTTTCCTTTTATTTCAAAAACCAAATGTCATTTTCAGTTCCTAATTGCACCAAACTAAAGACCGAACCGATTCCGATTGAAAGAAGTACCAAATCTGAACTCAACATTCGACTTGAACCACCGAATGACCGAAAATCTGAACCGACAAACCAAGCACAGGCGAACCAAACGGACGAAATGAACGCAGCTGAACCGAACAGCCGAACCTGAATTGCAATCTGTTCGCCCATCCCTAGCCTTTTTCTCCCTTCATTCAACAGCCCAGCACTGCCTAAGGAGGTTTTCTTTAAGGGCCTTCACCAAGGACTCGAACCCCTCCAGAAGCTCACTGGTGGTGTGCTCAAAGGCCCCAAGAAATGCCCTCACTTGTGGAGTGTCAGCTTCTTCTTTATTTGGGGCCAGGAAATCAGATGAGCAGGATGAGGGAGGATGGGGACACCTCTTCCTAAGGGATCTCCTTTCCCCCTCTCCTGAATTTTACTCCCTTTGTCTGCCACTGCTGTAGCTGGTGACAGTACCCCCCCCCCTTCACTGGAATGAGATGAACCATCTCAATGTGGCTTATGAGGCAGGAAGTGGTTCCCTGTGACCCCCAGGTATTGTTGTTGTTGCTGCAGATCTAAAGAACATAAGAAGATAGGAAGATAAGAAATGCCATACTGGGTCGGGACCAAAGGTCCATCAAGTCCTGCATCCTGTTTCCACAAGTGGCCAATCTCTGTCTCCAGGGAGGACTACCTAACAGGTCATACCCTGCCTGCCTGCTCCTTCACTGCCACCTGGTGATGACCCCTGCTGCTGTTTCAAGAGCACCTCTCTCTCTCTCTCTCTCTCTCTCTGTCTCTTTGGCACACCCATAAGTCCTGCCCCTCCTGGGGTGCTGTCTCCAAGTTGACACCCTGGCAAGTCTTGGGGTCTGGCATGTCTACTCCCAGTGCTGCTGCTCCTCATGCCGGACTGCCTACCCACCTACAGTGCAGCTCACTCTAAAGAACACTATTCTGGTCCCTCCAGTCTCTAAATTCTATATGGAGAACTAAAATACAGAAAAACAACATTTTACAAACTGGGCACCTCCTCTGACTTTCTCCTGTTTTAATGAGGAGCCAAACTCCACCACCTCCTGGGATAGTCCTGTCTGAGCCTCCTCCTCCATGGCTTCATCCACCTTGGTCTTCCATCTGTGTCCTTCCATCAGGCACTCAAACAACACAGTCAGTCACAGACACACACCCCACCACAAACCACACACAGTCACACAAGCACACAGCTTTGGACAGACAGTGACTCTCACTCAGTTTTGATTGGTTACCCTGCCTCCAGGAAATGAAAGGGAAGGTATAGCCATGCCATTTGCATGAGGAGGATGCAAATCCACCAGTAACGAACGAACCAAATGTGACGGAAATGAATTAACTTAACATGATGGAAACAAAATAATGAAGAACTGGGTGCCTGAATAACATGACAAATGTTGTTTGAGTTGACTGTAGCCAGCTTGGAAGTATGAAAAAACCCACAATCAATTTTTATGCTGCCTGATTCAGCTCTAATAATAATAACAATAATAATAATTAATAATGCATCCATCCTGATCATACCTATAAAAAGTTTTGTTGTTGTTTGCTTTTAGAAGTTGTATAAGAAAGTTAGCAGATACTGTTTTGTCATGACAGCTGGAAAAGTTTGGGACCATAGTTTGTAAAAGAGGATTACATCAACTTTCCAGATAGTTTGTGCTTCATTTCTCCTCTATTTCCCCCCTGGTTTTGTCACTTCAATAACTCCAAAATGACATGATAGGAGTGATTTAAAAAAAAAAAAGAGATGAAAAGGAAGATCAATATTGGCTGGAATGGTGAGAAAAAGCCATTTGTTTTTATGAAAACCCATTGTCTACTGGGTTGAGAAATTATTGGAAGCATTGTTGCTGTGTTGGCTGTGAATATGAGAAAGACAGAGTGGGAAAAATGATACCGTATATTGGACCCACTTCTACTCTTGAGTGTTTTGAACATTTAAGCTTTACAAAGCTCTTCTTCAAGTACGGAGGTGAGAACACAGCACATAAGGCCTGGCTGTTATCAAGCAGAGAGAGCCAAAATATTTGCAGAGACACTTTAGGTGAAGATGTGAAGATCTGTGGGCGTGAAAAGCGAGACAATGTAATGCAGTCCAATTCTGTTTAGCTCTCAATGATGTACTAACCCCAAGGTGGTAAATAAGACTGACAAAAAGTGAATAGATAGTTTTCTTTTTCCCTTCCCCTGTCTCCCTTAGATTTAGATAAATATAACTTGTGTACATATAGAGATTAGATATTAAATAGGTGTTTAGGTTACTCTGTTTTATTATATATATTATGATATATCTATATCAATATCTCATAATATCTGTCTATAATTATGTTATTGAAATCAATACCGATAACAATACCGATACCAAAAATAAAATCTTCATTTGAAATTATACCAATACTAATGACAACAATAACAAAACAACATTGTTGTTAATAACAATAACGAAAACATTTTTAATAACGAAAACGATAATGAAAAATGAAAACAACATGGGGGCCTGCTGCACACCCCTTTAAGGGTTGAGCTTTGACAATGTAAACCCTGAGAAGGGAAAGATTCTTTTACCCTTCGGGTGAAATATTAGGTGCTCATAAACCCGATAGGCCTAGATTCTTTGTAGGTGGGGAGTTAAGCTTGGTAGAATAAATTTGTTTTTATATGTGCAGTTTATAATATACTGTGTTGTTGTGGAATTTTATAAGGTATTGTGTTGTCTGTGTTTTATATTGTGAATGGTACATGGCAAAAGCCAAACCACTAAATACTTATTGATTGATTCTGGGTTATGTCCTCAGAAATGAGATACTCAGCAAACGAATGACAAGTAGCCCGGTCCTCTGTAAAGTCCAAGGAAAAGCAAGGACCAAGTTGCAGCACTAGTTCAGATCCTTCTGCTGAAGCAGCCCAAACCCTTATTGCTGGAGGTTAAGGAGAATTGTTATATAGAAACAGAGAAGTGTTTCCCACACTTTTTGCCTATGTGTCTCCATTTTGAGATTAAAATACAATTCCAGCATCCCACACAGCTATAAAGACTTGCCAATTATATACTTCTGTCAGAATATTGACCCTATCTTCACATGGCAACATACCGCAGATTGCCAACCTTTTCAATTGAGGATCTGTGTAGGCTGCTAGACTGGCTCACCAAGAGGGATGACCAAACACTTCAGTTCTTTCTACATATTTCTTCCCTTCTAACAGGGTTTCTTAAGGAACAGAAATATGTAGCAATTGAGACTGAAGGGATGGCCATTCTTTTTCCCCCATTAAATCCCTTCTAGACACCTCAGGACCTGACCTCCTTTTCCAGGGCAAATGATGGTTTGACAATGGGTATTCCATTACACTTTTATGGGTTTCTGGCTGTTTGTTTTAAAAGTCATAAAATACCAAGCTATCTAACACACTATACCACATATGCATATTTTCAAAAACCAATACCTTTTTACAGTCAAAGTCAATCATGCAACTGAGCAGTTATATCACCAAATCAAGAATAGAGAGTGTCAGGACCCAGGCCTCAAAGTTGCAGCTGTGGAGGTTCTGATATGGTACTTGGCTCTACAGTGCTACTGCTGCTCTGTGGCTCAACTTGGACTTTGCCCTCTGTACTCACTTTTGCTTCAGCTCTTATTTATTTATTTATTTATTTAATTCCATTTATATGCCGCCCCCTATGCCTACAGCATCTCAGGGTGGCTTCCAACATAAAATAAACAATTTATCACAATATATTAAAAATATAAAAATCTACACAAATATTTAAATTTAAAACACACTTAAAATACACCCATACAAAAATTTAGCCCACCCTCCCCTCCCCGCCTCCGAATGCCTGGAAGAACAATCATGTCTTGCAGGCCTGATGGAAGGTCAGCAGACTTGGGGCCAGTCATGCTTCCTCTGGGAGGGAGTTCCACAGTCGGGGCCCAGTCACCGAGAATGCCCTCTCCATTGTAGCCCCCCGCTTTACGCGGGAGACCTCCAAGAAGGCGCCCCTGGTGGACTGGAGAGTCCGTCCTGAGTCACGGAGGGTGAGGCAGTCCCTGAGGTATCCAGGTCCAAGACCGTACAGGGCCTTATAGATCAATGTCAACACCTTGAACCTGGCTCGGCACATTACAGGCAGCCAGTGCAGCGCA
>QEPC01013258.1:712470-729242 GCA_003113815.1 Sphenodon punctatus
CAAGGGCTGCATATATACATTAAATAATAAAGGAGACAAGATTGAACCTTGTGGAATGCCACAGTCCAGGCCCCAGGGGCTAGATGTTTCTGTTCCCAAGACAACCCGCTGGGTCCTCCCCGAGAGGAATGACTGGAACCAACCAAAGGTGGTCCCATCCAGACCCCCCAGGTCACGCAACTGTCTCAACAGCAGCCCATGGTCCACTCTATCAAACGCGGTTGAGAGATCTAGCATGACCAGTAATGCTGAATGTCCTGTGTCCATCTCCTGGCGGAGGTCATCCACCAATGCCATCTCCGTACCATGGCCGGGCCGAAACCCTGATTGAAAGGGGTCAAGAAAACCGAGGCTGTTCAGGTGAGCCTGGAGATGCAGGACCACTGTCCGTTCAATAACGTTCCCTAAAAAGGGAAGGTTAGAGACGGGTCGGTAACTGGCGAGTGCGTCCACATCCAAAGATGGCTTCTTCAACAGGGGGCGCACCACTGCCTCCTTGAGACCGGGGGGCAAACTCCCCTGCCGAAGGGACACACTGATAATCTCCGCCAGCACCGACTCCAGTATCTCCCTGAAGGCTTTCACCCACCAGGACGGGCAAAGATCTCATTCACAACTAGTGGCCCTCACTGACCCCAGGATCTTCACAGCATCGGCTGGCATCACTTCCTGAAACTGATCCCAGAAAGATGGACCAGACAGCGCCTCCATCACCTCATGCTCTCTTCCTACTGTCTCTAATCCAGTGTCAAAGTTTCTCTGGATCCGAGCAATCTTGTCTGCAAAGTAGATGGCAAACTCCTCATAGCGGGCCTGGGACAAGTCCCTGTCCAGGCGGAGGGAGGCCGGACTGACCAGCCTCTGCACTACCCAGAACAGCTCCGCTGGACACGACTTTGCAGATGCTATGAGGGTGGCAAAGAATTCTTTCTTTGCCACCCTCACAGACTCAACGTAGGATCGCAAATGGACCCTGCGGAGAAGTCGGTCAGATTCAGAGCGAGTCTGACACCAGCGTCGCTCTAGTCGCCTGCCCTCCTGCTTCATACCTCGCAGCCCCTCAGTAAACCAAGGGGCCCTGTGAGGTCGAGACAGGGGCAGGGGATGTCTCAGAGCCACCCTGTCAATGGCCTCCCCAAGCAAGATGTTCCAAGCCTGGATAAGTACATCCACAGAGTGACTGGCAGAGTCCAGGGTTAACTCCCCCAGGGCCTCCCAGAACCGTTGAGGTTCCATCAGCCTCCGAGGGCGGACCATCCTAGCTGGTACCTTCCCCTTCTGGGGGTGACGTACTAAGGGACTTGTCATAAGGGTGTACTACATACACCCTTCACAAGCTTCTTTACTGACTGGTTGCCAGAATATAAGACTGGCTGGGAGAAGAGGGAAGCTGCATGGACTAATGAGCCCCATTTCTTGCCCTGAACCCTTGTGTTCCTGTTCTCAAGCTATATGTTCCCATTGGTGGGACCAATCCCATGCCCCGCAGATCCTGTGTGCAAACCCCACGCATGCACATGTGCACAACCCATGTGTATGTCCATTGGGAATGCATTGTGCAGCACAGAATCTGCATGGAACTCACGCAGATTCTATGCGGTGGGGTTTGGAATAGTGGCTGTTGACCTGTGTGCCTCTACTCCAGGTGTCTTGCCATTTGGTCAGACTAAGACCTCATCCTGTGCTGGACCCAGGATTGATTTCTTATTAATATGGAGTTGTGATACAGTGCAACATGTACAGACACTACCTACTTCCTTACAATATGTATTCAACTTTGCAAAACATGCTGTGATATTCCCAAAAAGGCATTGACTACATCTTAAACAAGTACCTGCAAAAATATATATACATGTCAAATTTCCTGTACCTGAATCGACCAAACAACATCGGGTACCAACTGGTACCCAATAGTGACTTGTTTTGGGTACCCAATGTCCTGGAATGTCGACTCCAGGTCCCGATGTTGACAGCTCATTTTGTCAGATTTATTGTGTGATAAGTCCATGTTACTGGAGTTCGTCTATCTGACCAATAATGGATGTCTACTCCTAAGATTTTTAGACCTCCTTATTAATTTTTAGACTTCCGATACCTATTTATTGTTTTTCCATCCTGGAAAGTGGTCTTCTGGTCCCAGATAGCCAACTTCCATTTCTTATTTGTTTATGTTTTCCATCCTGATTGTTTTGGTTTTCTGTCCAGATATACTGATTGGTCATCAGAAAATTGAAAAATCAGTACCATAAGTTACTGAGTTTTCAAGTTTCTGGGCACCACCAGATTGGTACTCAAGTAGCCTGTCAAATACTTGATGTGGTACTAAAAAATGTGGGTATTACCCACAGGTAGCTAATGTGCTATCTATTTCAGCTCTAGTATTGACATAAGTTGATTAGGAAAACAGAAATGGGAATTTCATTTTTGATCTTTTCCCAGCTGTAAAATATAAATTGGCAGGAAATTCAATACTGTGTCAGTGGGAAACATTTCAGTGCTACTTGCTTCTGTTTCCATGTCTAATGATCGTTTCCCCCACTATAGGCTGTCTCACGCATAGACCAGCCATCTGCAGATAAGATTAGTGATGCAATTGCTTAATTATGCAGCATGTGAATATATTTTTTATCATTGTGCCATCTCCCATTAAATATTATGTTTGTGCCTAATGGCATCCTTTTCTTTCATGTCGACAGCTCATTTTGTCAGATTTATTGTGCAATAACTCCATATCTGACTAATAATGTATGTCTACTCCTAAGATTAACAACACTCATGGAAAACTCAGAGATAAATGCCACAATTCATAATAGAAAAATCTTCTTAGTTACAGAAACATCCTAATTATATTTAGTTTCATTAAACTAACCATGAATAAATTACATACTCAGAATGTATTTAAGTTCAAGTTTGGCACCAAATTGATTTTATGTTCTGGTGTGACACGCTTTATATTGATAAAGTTCAATCAGAGAGCTATCCATCAAAAAGTAGTGAGAAGAGAACCTCAGTTTTTGGTGGAAGTTCTCCAAGTACTGTTCTTTAGCTCAGCCTTGCTAGCTTATCCAGTTGAACCAAGTAGTATAAAGGTTTTTTTTAAAAAAGAAATAATTAAAAATCAAGGAAAATACCAGATTTATCAAATTTACTATCTTGATCTCAAAATCAGATCCACCAAAGCACATACAAAACATTATTCGTGCCCACTTCATCCAGATATTTGCTTTAGGTTTTTCCGCATCCTTCTTTAATACTGCTGACCAAAACTGGACATAACCTTCTTTTCTCTAGGCTCAGCACACCCAGCTTCTTCAAATGTCCACATGAAAGTGGAAAGCAACAAAAATACTGATGTGTTTTTGAATACACATCATGAGGAAAGGTTAAAGAAGTTGGGTATGCTTAGCTGAGGGAAAAGAAGAATAAGGTGAAACATGAAACCAGTTTTTAAATATCGATAGAGAAGATAGAAAACAATTAATCTTCATTGCCATTGAATGAAAGACAAGAGGAAATGTGTTTAGGTTGCAGAAAAGTAGATCTAAGTAAAAGAACAGCTGGACAAACAGACAAGTTGCCAACAATAGCTGCAGAATGTCCTTCATTGAAGGTTTTAAAGAAGAGTTAATAATTATTTGTCAGGGAAACTTCAGATACAGTTAAAGCTGCCTTCATTAAAGGGTTTAGATGTGATCTTATTTGAGGTATTTTCCGAGCCCATAATTATAGAAGTGGTTCTTTAGTTAAGGTGGCTTGCAATCTCTGTTAAAATAATGAACGTTGTACTCATTATAAAATAGAGATAATTTACTCTATCACTGTGAAATTTAGTAGAGGGTATTACTTCAATATGAAATAAAACTGTCCAAATTTCAGACAGATCCATTAATAAATGGCAGAGTTATTTATTTATTTATTTATTTATAAATATTTGTTAGTCGCCCCCTCATGCCTATGGCATCTTGGGGTGGCTTACAGCATAAAAACACACAATTCATTAAAACAATGTTTTAAAAATACAATCCTCCCCTCCCCCCCCCCCTCCGAAGGCCTGGCTGAACAGCCAGGTCTTACAGGCTCGCTGAAATGCCAACAGACCTGGCATTCCCTCCGGGAGGGAATTCCAGAGCCTCGGCCCGGCCACCGAGAATGCCCTCTCCATTGTGACCCTCCGCTTTACACGGGGGACCTCCAAAAAGGCACCCCCGGTGGACCAAAGGGATCACTCTGAGGCGTGGAGGGAAAGGCGGTCCCCAAGGTATGAGGGGGCAAGACTGTGTAGGGCTTCATGGATCAACACTAGCACCTTGAATCGGGCTCAGTATGCTATAGGCAGTCAGTGCAGAGTACGGAGCGCAGGTGTTATTTGCTCCTGCCTTCCCATCCCCATAAGGAGATTGGGTGCTGCATTCTGCACCAGCTGCAGCCTCTGAATCAGAAACAAGGGAAGCCCCACATACAGCACATTGCAGTAGTCTAGCCTCGAGGTGATGAAGGCATGAATGAGGGTGGCCAGGTTGGGCCTGGAAATGTATGGACATTTCCTCCGTACCAGATACAGCTGGTGGAAGGCGGCATTAGCCACCATCTCTACCTGCCACTCCAGCGGAAGCCCCGAGTCCAACACCACACCCAAACTCCGAACCTGCTGAGCGACAGAAGGGTGCCCCACCCCTACCAGGGGAGCCAGTGCCTCCCTCACCCTACCCACCACCATCACCTCTGTCTTATCAGGATTGCGCTTCAGTCTGTTCTGCCACATCCAATCTGCCACAACCTCCAAACATTGGGAAAGTAATGAGACAGCAGGACCTGGGTCAGTTGAAAACGAAAGGTACAGCTGAGTATCATCAGCATATTGGTGACATCACACCCCGAACCCTCTCACGATCTCCCCCAGGGGCTGCATATATACATTAAATAATAAAGGAGACAAGATCGAACCCTGAGGAACACCACAGGTCAAGGCCCGGGGATTTGATATTTCATCCCCCAGCACTACCCGCTAGCTTCTCCCCGAGAGGAATGAGCGGAACCACTCTAGGACAGTCCTGTCCAGACCCCCCAGGTCTTGCAGCTGTCTCAGCAGCAGCCCATGGTCCACGGTGTCAAATGCATCCAAGAGATCTAGCAGGATGAAGAATATTGAACATCCTGCATCCATCTCCCGGCGGAGATCATCCACCAAGGCCACCAACGCCATCTCTGTACCGTAGCCGGGGCGGAACCCAGATTGAAAAGGGTCCAGGAAACCAACGCTGTCCAAATGCGGCTGGAGCTGCAGTGCCACTGCCCGTTTAATAACCTTTTCTAAAAAGGGAAGATTAGAGACGGGTCGGTAGCTGGTGAGAGCATCCAACCTCTCCTTGAGACTGGGTGACAATCTCCCCTGCCGAAGGGACGCGTTCACTACCCTCGCCAGCACCGTCCCCAAGGTCTCCCTGGAGGCTTTCACCAACCAGGATGGGCACGGATCTAGTTCACAACAAGTGGCTCTAACAGACCCCAGGACATTCAGCACATCAGCCGGCGTCACTTCCCAAAACTCATCCCAGAAAGATCGACCAGATGGTGCCTCCATTATCTCATGCCTCTCGCTTACTACTTCCAATCCGGTGTCAAAGTTACTCTGGATCTGAGTGATCTTGTCTGCAAAGTAGGTGGCAAACTCCTCACAGTGGGCCTGGGACAAGTCCCCATCCAGGTGGAGGGAGGCCGGACTGACCAGCTCCCGCACCACCCGGAACAGCTCCGCTGGACGTGACTTTGCAGACGCTATGAGGGCAACAAAGAACTCCTTCTTTGCTGTCCTCACAGGCTCAACATAGGACTGCAATTGGGTCCTATGGAGAAGTCAGTCAGATTCAGAGCGAGTTCGACACCAGCATCGCCCTAGTCTCCTACCTACCTGTTTCATACACCGCAGCCCCTCAGTAAACCAAGGGGCCCTGCAGTGACGAGACGGTGGGAGAAGACATCTCGGAGCCACCCTGTCGATGACCTCCCCCAACAAGATGTTCCAATGCTGGACAAACTCATCCACAGAGTGGTCGTTCGGGTCTAAGGTTAACTCCCTCAAAGCCTCCTGGAGTTATAGGAGTTTGATATTTGAAGGCAGAACCTTCAGGGTTTTGTGACAGGTTTCTCTTGGCACAGAAAAGTGTGCTTAAACTTATTCATCAGGAGATGTAGATATGTCATAAAATTCAACTTTGGATTGTAGTCAATTCCTAAATTTGGATTTTGAAAATATATCATGTAGTTTTTAAGTTATGTTTTCAATTTCTAGTGTTATCCAATGGAGAAAATGAGGTTCTTAAGATAATGGCATGCATGCACAGAATGGATAGGCCAAACATACAAGGATGGACATGTATCAAGACAAAAAGCTATCCAGGCTCTGGCAACGTTCAGCAGAATGTCAGTAAAGATAAGAGTCAATTAATTCAGGTGTGGGAATGGTGCCTAGTGCCTTGAGGAGTTCATTTGCATGAGAGGCTGAGCTGACTAACAAGTGGACAAAAATAACTAATTAGGATCACAGAGTGTCTTCAGCTCTTTAAGCTCCATTGGAGAGGAAGAATGGGGGTGGGGGCTGGGAGGCACTCTTGGGTTTGATGGGAGAAGACTAGGGAGTTAGAGCAGGGGGGCTTGGAGCCAGGACTCCTGAGAACAGGGGGGCCTGCAAACCAGGATTCTTGGGTTCTGTGGGAGGTGGGAGGGGTAGTGGCCTAAAGCAGGTGGACTGAAACCACTTTTAGACTATCAGCTCAATCAAGCACTTTGAAAAATACATTTTGAGAAAAGTCTCACAGGGGGCTTTTAGACTAATCTGAAGTCACCAGCCATCATTGAAATCACTGATCACATGTTAATTTTAAAAGCACAGTTGGAAGACCTCTCAAAGGTAGGCGTACAATATAAAAGAAAAGCATAAAATATACATATAATTTAAAACAAACAATAAAACCAGAAATTCCCCCTCTGAACACTATTCCATCCCTCCCCCTACCCATGTCTCCCACCAAACCCCTGGCAGAACAGCCAAGTCTTACAGCGATGTCTGAAGGAGGGAAGGCCAAATAAACCTCTGCCAGGAGGGAGTTCCACAACCAAGGTGCAGTTACTGAGAACGCCCTCACCAGTGTGGTCCCCCGCCGAACATGGGGAACCTACAAAAGGGTGCCCCCGGCCAACTTTAACGGCCATTCCAGAACCCGTGGAGTGTTCCAGAACCACATGGTGAGTCCTACTGGCCAAGAATGAGTGGAATCATTCAAGAACTGCCCCGCCCACCCTGGCACGATCCCGCAGCTTAGTCACCAACAGCTCATGGTCAATTGTATCAAAAGCAGCTGACATCTAACAAGACCAGAAGGGTCAACTTCCCCCAGTCTAAAGCATGGCACAGGTTGTCGCCCAAGGCCACAAGCACAGTCTCGGTTCCATATCCCAAACAAAAGCCAGATTGCGAGGGGTCCAGGAAGCCAACCCAGTCCAGATGGTCCCGGAGCTGCTGGGCTACCACCCGCTCAATAACCTTCCCTTTTTAGGTTACAGACAGGCTGGTAGCTGGCAAGGGCATCAACATCAAGGAATGTTTTTTTGAGCAAGGGTCACACCATAGCTTCCTTAAGAGACCCTGGAACCCTGCCCTCCTCAAGGAAGGTGTTGACCACCCATGCCAGCACCAACCCCAATGTCTCCCTGGCGGGCTTAAGCAGCTAGGATCCGCAACGATCTAATTCACATTTTGTGGCCCTAAAATCTCCTAGGACATCCCCTGCATCGACAGGGGTCACCGACTGAAATTGATCCCACCAAAGAGGTCAAGCTGGGTCATTCAGTCTCTGGTTCCTCAACTGTGGCGGCGAAGTCATGGTGAATGTGAGAGATTTTGTCCATGAAAAAAAATCAGTGAACCTATCACAGTAGGCCTGGGAAACCTCCACTTCCAGGTGGAGGGAGGCTGGACTGACCAACCCCTTCACCACCCGGAAAAGCTCCACCAGGCGAGATTTCTCTGACACTATGAGGGCAGCAAAGAAATTCTTCTGTGCCACCTGCACAGCCACCAGATAGGCTTGCAGAATGGCTCTATGCCACAATCTGTCATCTTTATCATGAGTACGACGCCACCATCACTCTAATCACCTCCCCTCATGTTTTCACATTCAGTTTATTCCTGTTTTTAAAAAACAGGAACATTATAAGATGAAAAGAAAAGAAAAAAAACTTTGGTTTAAGAGAGGCGTTAAGGGTTTTAAAAATTCACTTATGCTCCAAAATGCGTAGAAATTGTAAGGTAATGCTCCCACCTTAACTTGCGCAGCATATCAGCGGTAAACAAGTCATACAGTCTCACATATTTTGCTTACATACACCTTAGACTCCATGCACCCACACATTTCCTTGGTATTTCAGCCCTATATCAGGGTAGCTTGGAGCCAGCCCTGGTCCAGCAGAAGCCCTGATCCTTTAAGGGATGGTGACCCTGCCTGTGATTGGCAGTGGTGGCAAGCAGTTAAATAGAGCTGCTATCAGAGCAGGGAGGCCACAGCTGTACCAGCAGAGGAGAAGCTGAAAGATGCAGAAGCACCTGGGCAGAGACATGGAGAAGCCATGGCTGAGATAGCTGACCGGGATTGTGCAGAAGGAAGCATTAGGACCTGAGCGTAAGATGGCAGCATCTATGATGGGGAGCACTACAGTGAGTAAGCAGCTATCATTAGGCAGAATACAAACATCAATAAAACAAGATTACAGTAAAATATAACATTGTTATAGCAAAATATAAGTAAAATAACTCATCTTCCACCAACCCTCCCCTCCTCCCCACCCTCCACATCTCCTTCTACAAAATCCTGGCAGAACAATAAGGTCTTACACAGCCACTGGAATGTGAGCAGATCCAAGTAGAGGCGGGCATCCTCTGGGAACGAGTTCCACAACAGCGACATAGCCACTGAGAAGGCCCTCTTCTTAGCAGTCATCTGCCAACAATACAGAAACTCATGGAGTGTGCTCCTGGCAGATTGCAGAGGCCAGCTTAGGGTGCGGGGAATGAGGCGGTCAAGTAGATATAGAACCTAAGTTGTAAGCAAGCTCAATAGATGAGAGTGGACAATGTCTTTACTGCTTATATGATGTCCAAGTTAAGGTGGCAGTCTAGCTTGCAAGTTCCATGCTTTTTGGAGCATGGTTGAATTTGTAAGAGCCTTGTATCCTCTCTTAAACCAAAGGTTTTCTGATCCTAGAATTATATTTCTCGGTTCTTTGAAGTGGCTTTACCTCCCAAGGCCTTCCGGGTACTGGGGCCGATCTCATGCCCTGCGTGCACCATGCACAATTCGCATCCACATGCATGCACAGAAACTGTGCACCCATCCATTGCAAGTACATTGTACTGTGTGGGAGCTGTGTGGATCCCACACAAAGGGGATTTGGGACTGAGAAGACTAACTGGATACAAGACATCTATCCTTAGTAACTCTGTATAACAACTTATTTCTGAGAATGCAGTCAAACATATTTTTAAAGGGTTTGGAGGATGGGGAGAGGAAGTCACTTAGCCTACTATTCCCCTCTAAAAATGTAGAGCTACCAGCTAGTATACCTGTATTGTTCCATCTTTCTTTTGGCAGCAACAAGCTCTTTTGCATCACATTCTGGGGTTTCATGGGAACCAATGGTAAAGTAAATGTAATAATTAATTGATCTGACACATGAATTACGTAATTTGGCACCCGCAGCTAGGGCTGAAACTTGATTTCACAATTCTAAGGCTGCTTTTACACGAGCAGCCAGGTAAGTGTGTTCTTCAATGCGCTGCTAAGAAAAGCAGCACAGGGTGCATTTACATTCACCGGAAATGACCATCCGCCATAGAAACTGGTGACGTGTATGGCCTCCAGATTAGAACCAGCACTTTAAATTGATCCTGGTAATGACCTTGAAAACCATTGCCACCCTATCTATAAATGCACTTGCAAGCTCCATCCCTCCATCATTAGAGCACTGTATGTACATCTTTGCTATCTTTAAAGACGCATTCTAGAAATCTTAATACCGGGTTTTCCAGAACGTGTCTTCAAAGAGGCTGTGGTACGCTGCGTGCGCCTTGGATTCGTATGGCGGACGGCCACTTCCGGTGCGTATAAATGCACCCCATGCAGCTTTTCCTAGCGGCATGTTGAAGCGGCCTAAATTTCCTTGAAGAGAGTCAGGGTTCTGAGCTCATTCTTGCAAATGGAAACAAGCTGAGAATTACCTGGATTCTCAGAGAAAAGCATGAACCTTGTGACCAGCCTTCACCCACAAAAGACCCAGGAAAAGACATTTGCAAACCCTGGCTAGGTTTGCAAAAGGCCCTGTATGCCATGTGCTCACTGGGACTGCTCCAACTGCTACATCTCTCCCCCTACTTGGATTCTCTGGAAAAAAATATATTAAAAAACCACTATCTATGTGCAAAATGGCCACTGCGGCCATTCTTCATATGTGCAGGTATTTTCCAAGATGGCGCGGGCCTCATCAGTGCCATTTTGGAAAAGTGCAGCTGGTTCTGTGCATGTGCAGATCACCTGTCATTTTCCAAAATGGCACCAATGCGGCACATACCATCTTGGAAAAGGGCTGTGCGTGTGCAGAACAGCTGTGGCAGACATTTCACACATGCACAGGGCATTTTGAATTAATTTGTTTAGAATCTTGCAAGACCTCGAACTGTTGAGCGCCAGTTCTCAATTCTCAAGAGATTCTCGTATCATTTTAATTCTCATTTCAGCCCTTCTTTAAGACAGCATTCGCACATGAATAAATTAGTACTTACAAGTGCTGGTGGTGCCTGAAAATTAGGCACAGTTTTGATGACGTCTGAAAGGTGTCTCGCGAATGATTGAAGCTTTTCGGCACACTGACAAAAGCGCATTGCAAAGCTTAAAAAAACAGATCGGTAAAGAGCACTGTCAGTTTGCCGAAATGCTTCAATCATGCATGGTGAGCCTTTCAGACATTATCAAAACTGCAACTAATTTTAATGTGCATCCTGCTGCCAGCAGTTGTAAAGACACATTTATGCACATCAGAATGGGCCCATAGTTTTTTACTTTGGTCACTTGACTGAAATGCCTCTTTTCAGTATGGTGGTACCAAACGTAGGGGACCTCAGGGTGTGTGTGTGTGTGTGATGGAGAGGGCAGGGGTTGATAAACAGTGCATTGCTATGCTAAGTTAGGTCCCAAGTATCTGTATAATTAAATATGCAAATTTCCAAAGTTGGTGTTGCGAGAATTGCGCTATGTTTTTCCATGTGATTACAGCCTGACAAACTTGGGGAACTCATGCAGAATGGTTTCAGGAGAGTTAGGTTTTGGACACTGGTCTGTGCTTTATAACAGTACACCTTCACTATAATAGGCCTCCATCTTTTGTTCTTTATAGTGAAGGGTCCATAATAGCAAAGGTGTACATACAGTCCTCTAATGATGGAGGTATGGAGTTACAAGTGCATTTATAGATAGGATGGCCATGCCTCCTCGTTTAAAAGAGGACGCTTATGAAAAATACATGGCATAGGGCACACTGGAACTAATGCAGCCCTGAAACATGTATTTTTCATAAACATCCTCTTTTAAAGGAGGAGGCATGGCCACCCTATCTATAAATGCACTTGCAAGCTCAATCCCTCCATCATTAGAGTATTGTATGTACACCTTTCTTATTATGGACCCTTCACTATAAAGAACAAAAGGTGCAGGGCTATTACAGTGAAAGTGTACTGTTATAAAGCACGGATCAATGTCCAAAACCTAACTCTCTTGAAACCCACTCATCATTGCTGTGAAATTTCCCCACAATTGGCTCATCAAAGTATCCCTCCCCTTAAAATGAACAGGGGAGCTTTGTAGTGTGAACTACAGGTCAAAAACATTGGACTTTACTGAAACAAATGCTGTTCTTAAGAAGCTGCCTCTCTGGCTCTCATGCTGTTAAACCTGAGACCTTTTAGCTCAGTATCTCAGTTGACGACAAACATCTGGTATCTCATACCAAGTGAGAGACTGTCTGTAAGGTATCTAGGACCAAAGACATTTACAACTTCATAGATTAGGAACCAGCGCTTTAAATTGAACCTGGAAATGACCTTGAAAACCATGGCTGATAACAACATAAGGATCTCTACAGGAAACATGCCTTGCTAATGGGTCATAGCTATAAATACCAGAAAAAGAACTATTTTCAAAATATCCTATTCCAGACCTAGCTGTGTGTGAAAAGTCTCCAGAACCATGGGAAAAGTTTGGGTTTGATTCTGTTTTTCAAAAGAGGATGAGATTTCAAGTAGAGTAGAAAACTCTTAAACACTTTCCCCATCACTTTCAAAAAGCATTGTATAATCACAGTGTAAAAACTAGAGTGCTGAGAGAGAATTGGCTTGGTATTGGTTTGTTCTTAACCCATTCCTGTGACCTCTCTGGCAGCTCCTTTCGACTGCTGTTCTCTATTATCCCTCTGACCCTAAATGAAGAATTACAGCCCAGTAAGTATTCCCTAAGTACTCATTTAGAGTATGAGACACAAGCAGAGAGAATAGAGCATTCTAAAATACAGAACTATTTTTGTTTTCTTGTTCAATCTTACATAAGCTTTAGACTTCCATTTAGTTAACTATGCTTTTATTGTTAGCACATGAAAGACAGTTTCACTTTGTTTTGTTCTGTAGGGGTTACCCTCAAGCTGTTTTGATAAGCTCAAGGCTGACAAGGCTTGTAGGAAGGAAATCTTCTCTTGTATGCTATAAGCCAAATACAGAAGAATCTTATAGCAGAATTTCATTAAAAATCTTATTTTATTCCACAGTTGGGGGAAAAACCAGTCTTTCCAGAAAAATCAGCTTTCATATGAATTTTGAACACAGTTGTTATAAGACTCTGGCATTCTTTAACAAAATGTCTGCCGTTTCTGAATAGGGGGGGCTGTGTTCAGCCATCTCATTTCTAAGACTACTCTATAAAAGGACAGCATTATCGGGTAATGTCATGATTAGTGAAGACTTACTGTACTTTTCAATAACGACTTCTAGTCATTACTAAATTATTCACAAGGTCACCAGGCAGGCAATGGGGTTAGCTAAAACTATTCTCTTCCTGAAGATACAAAATTAATCCTCCCCAACTCTCACCCACCTCTCTAAAGCAGATTCTCATTATATCCGGCACCCTCGTTTTGAACAGTGCACATATTTATAGTAAATATTGATATATAAAAACTTCCACCATGGAGCATTTAGGATTGCTACCCACATTTGGGAGAGTAAGAAAGAGAGAGCTCACAACCCTACGACTGGGAAACACTACCAAGCTCCTCCATAATAAAAGCCTTGGTTAGAGTGACTAGTTCCACTTATGAGTGCTAAAGCATTGGGCATGGATTCTTAAGTATTTTTCTCAGAGACACAAAAGGCCGTTGCACTCCTTGCTTTGGTTCCCAAGTTTGAATCTGACCATTTATTTTTTGGCATGGGACGTGCAAACTTGCAAAATTAAGGTGCTTACAAAAATGAATTCGAGAAATAAGTTGAGAAACTAAACAGAAGAGTCATGAGCTGGATTGCGGTGGAAAAAGGACAGAAGTGAAAATGCAAAGTAAAGTGTAATGTGTAGGGCTGAAACAAGCAGCCAATTATTTAATTTCACCATCTCGGAAAATGTGATAGATTTCTTGACCATTTCCCGATATCGATGAAATTTCTCGATTCTTGCAACACTGAAAGATACCATTCCAATTTATCAACTTTCGACTTACCGTATATTGTATATCATTTTTTACCACTTACCGCAATGCAGAAGGGACTGTTTTACTTCAAAGTTTATGGTTTCTCCATTTCTGAGCAAATTACTGTGCAAATAGTGCACCCCTTAACCTTCCCCAGTGCCCTTTAACCTCCAATCCCAGTGCCTCCAAACAGAATTGTTGTTTTATGTTGTTCCCTTTGCTTTGACCAATCTGCAATTAGATTGCAGATTTGTAAAGGAATCTGCATACCAGTGACAAGGAAGTACAAGAGGAAAAGGTGAGTGGAGAAGAAAGAACAAATGTGGTATTTTGTCGGTTAGTAATGCAGTATGCCATAGGCTAATAATGATAGTTTATTTGGTCCCTTGCCTAAATCTGTCCCATGAATCCTCAAGCACTGAAAGAGTGAGCTCAGGGTAAGAGAACACAGAGATGAGGGCATGCCCTCAAGGATAGGGTGTGCATCCATGATCTGGACTCTCCCCTTCTTTGCTCTCAGCACACCCCTTAAGCACGTCCACCCCAACACCTCTCTGGCCTATGGGGCTTGCACTCATTTTCAAAGTGTCCCATGGGAGGGGAAAGGTTCTTGTGGACAGATTTAGCCTTCCTTTGTAGGAGTGGCCTAAACAACAGTTTAGGGCTGGTCCTTCTCCTGCTTACAAAATCATCTCTGGATGCTAATGCACTAGCCAGCTATCAGCCTGTCTCTAACCCTTGTCTTTTGGGGGAAGGTTATTGAATGAGTGGTTGCCCGACAGTTCCAGGCACATCTTGATGCTGTCAGACTCCTGGACCCATCCTGGATATGACATGGAGACTGTGCTTGTGGTTTTGGTCAGTGACCTGCACTTGGAGAGGGACAAGGGGAATCCTACCTTGTTGTTCCTGTTAGATCTTTCTGCAGCCTTGGGTACAGTTGATCATGAGGTGTTGTTGACCCGACTGTGGGACCCAGTGGGGGTGCCTCCATGTGGTGTCCTGCAGGATTCTATTCTGTCTCCCCTATTCTTCAATGTGCATCTGAGGCCGCTGTGTGAGATCATGAGGTGGTTTGGGGTGAGGTGCCATCAACATGCTGAAGACACTCAGCTCTACATCTTTTTAATCCAACCCAGGTCCTACAGTCTCAGTGCTTACCAGATGCCTGGCTGGTATTGGGGATTGGATGAGGTTGAGTCAATTGAAACTGAATCCTGACAAGACTGAAGTGATGATGGTTGGTTGGTCCTGTGACTTAGAAAATATTGGGACACCTGTCATTGATGGAGTCAGTTCACCTCTGGTCACTCAAGTTCACAGCCTTGGATCCCTTGCTGTGCCTGGATATTCAGGTGGTAGTAGTAGCCAGGAACACCTTCCATCAACTCCACCTAGTAAGGAGGCTGCAGCCTTTTCTTTCTGATTCCAATTTGGCTACTGTCATCCGTGCTTTCATCTATGGTGTCATCATCTGAAGCCTGGATTACTAAAATGGTTTTTATGTGGGGCTGCCCCCTGATGACTGTTCAGAATCTGCAGCTGGTGCAGAATGTGGCAGTTCTGCTCCTTTTAGGTATGAGTCACCAGGAGCACATCACACCTGTGCTCCGAAGTCTTCTCTGGCTGCCTGTAGCTTTCTGGGAACAATTCAAGGTGCTGGTTTTGTCTTTTAAAGACCTAAACCATCTTCAGCCTTGTGATTCCATGATTCTATATCTGAAAGACCACCAAATCCTACCATGTCCCTTTGCAGTCCCTAAGGTCATCTGGGAGTGCCCTGTCCATGCATGAGAAGAAATTCTCGGTTGCTGCCCCCATTTTGTGGAACTCCCTTCCCTGGGAGGTTCATTTGAGTCCAAGCCTAGTTATCTTCCAGCGGGGGTGCAAAACTTTTTTATTTGAATGAGCATTAGGCAGGCAGGGATAAATAGGGCTTGGGTGGGTTTCTGGGTAGGGGTGTGGGCGAGGGACGGAGTTTGAGGAGAGGAATGTGTGTTTTTATTGTCTGAATTTGATTGTTTTTTATGGATTGTGAGCTGCCCTGAGACTTGTGGGAAGGGCGCCATATACATTAAATAAAGTAAGTAAATAAATAAATAAACAAACAAACAAACTAGGCAAATGCGATTCAGAAATTCGGAGTTCTGACCGAACTCGACCAGTTCAGTCGATCGAACCGAACTTCCGAACCGAACTCGATTTTCGAACCAAACCAAACCGAATTTCTGAACTCGGCTCTGTTCGCCCATCCCTAAAAGATAATATTCCATTTAGTTCAATGGGGTTTGAATTTTCGAACTTTGTTCGGAAGTTCGGATCGAACTTGAATAGTTCGGTCGACCAAACCAAATCAAATTTCCGAACTGAACCGAACCAAATTTCCAAACTCGGTTCTGTTTGCCCATCCCTAAAACAAACCACCTATTAGGATTTGAATTTGATGGCAAAGTGGTAAATGACAAAGTGGTAAATGGGATCCATTATTGGTAAATTGAGGAACGAAATGTCGATTAAGACATTGTGGATTATCGAGAAGTTCTCGATCTCACTAAGATGGTATTGGGAAGCAGAATTTTGATGGGAATTCCAGTTTTTGTGAAATCTTTTTCAGTCCTATGAAGTTATTGTTGGGAAAGTGGGATGAGGTGAATAGAAGTCTAGGAGGATAGTACCATAGGGGTGTGCATGTCCTTTTATTTTTTTTAATTTTTTCAAATTTTTTTAATTTTTTATTATTTTAAATTTTCTTTTATTTTATATAACATTGTAAACAAATTCAAACATTCAACTGTGGCTATAACACTGTAAACATTAAACTGTGGTTACAAAACGTTTTTCCTTGGTAGTGTTTCTTTGGGTTCAGGTGGGCCTTTTACTTATACATAATAATCAAATAAATATGTTCTTTGATCTTCAGGTAGATCTGATTTTGTCATTACGCAAACACAGGGGAACCATTTTGCAGCAAAAGATTCTTTTTTGTCCATTAAATT
>QEPC01013258.1:748274-759152 GCA_003113815.1 Sphenodon punctatus
AACACACGAACCGAACGCGGCCGAACCGAACGGCCGAACGCGAACACATGAACCGATCACGGCCGAACCGAACGGCCGAACACGAACCGCGATCTGTTCACCCATGCCTACAAGATCTTATGATCAACTGTGTCGAATGCAGCCAAAAGGTCTTGCAGGATCAGTAAGGTCTGACGACCCTGGTCCAACGCAAGATGGAGATCGTCAACCAAGACTACCAATGCAGTCTCCGTAAAATACCCAGGCTGAAACCCAGACTAAGAGGTCTCAAGGAAACTAGTGTGGTTCAGGTGTTCTTGGAGCTGCCATGCCACAGCCAGTTCAATAACCTTCCTTAAAAAGGGAAGGTTAGTGACCGGTCGATAACTGGCAGGAGCATCAGCATCAAGAGATGGTTTATTTAGCAGGGGCCTAACCACAGCCTCCTTCAGGCATTCAGGCACCCTGCCATCCCGAAGGGAGGCACTAACCACCCCATCCAACAACTACTGTAGCATCTCCTGGCTGGCTTTCACCAGCCAGGATGGGCAAGAATCTTTTTCACAAGTGGTGACATGAACAGATCCCAACAAGGACTCCACATCGGCAGGCAATAACATCTGAAACCGATTCCACAAAACAGGACAGGACAGGGCATCCATGTCCCCAAGATGATCCTCTACAATAAACAGCCACCCTGAGCTGTTTTAGGAGGGGCGGGGTAAAAATCTAATAAATAAAAAATAAAATAAATAACTGCGGAACTGAAACTGTGGCAGATGCGAGCCATCAAAACAAATTAAATTTATTAAATGTAGGCCATTGTTAACAGACAACACATAAAATGGACATACAACCAAAACAAATTACACCTCCAACATTACATGAGCATTTAAATCCCAAATAAAAGGAAATAACTCCCCCGCCCATCTACCAATACCAGTATAAAATGAGTATAAAAGTGGTTATTCGACCAAACCACTATTGGAGCTATTGGACAGAGGCTTAGATTGCAGAAACCTTTCCCTCAGCCCGAAGGCTTGCATTAAAAAACATGTAATACTGGAAGTCACCTCCGGCTGAGCATCACTTAGTATTAGATGCATAAGAAACGCTTCAGTAACCCCAGGGAATTTATCGATAAACAGTTGCAGAAATTTGGCACTGGTGGTGTCGTAGATCCTACATTCAAATAATATATGCTGTACTGATTCAGTGGCTAAAGAGTCAAAAGGGCATAACCTATCCCCGTAGGGAACCCCCGGAAATCACCCTGACAGCACATTAGTCGGTAGAGCATTAAGTCTAGCACTGAGGAACAAATTTTTTTCCCTGAAAGTGGCAGCAGTTGTCAAGTAGTGCGCCATTTTGTCCATCTGCGGGGCAACCAATCTATATCCCACCAAATGCGGTGAGTTGGCGACCGCCGCCAATTCCTCCTGGTGTATAATGTCCCTAGATCAGTCCAAGATCTCCCCCTCTTGTGGCCCGATAATCCCTATCTTTCAGATAGGCCTCTGAAAATCCCAAAAGAGCTAAATGTTTGAGAATGGCCTTATGCCAGGAGTTAACAAAAGAGTCCTGGAACACCAGGCAAGTCAGGCCACCCTGATGGGCCTTGCTCTTTTTTAGCCAGAACAGCATTGCTCGTTCCCAGGTCATAGCTGTCCACCCACATACTCCAACCTCTAGCCGTATGGCAGCTATAGGAGACCCGTTCGGAAATCTAGTCAACCGCCTAAGAAAATTTGTCTGGACCCCATCCAGATTTCTGCCTGACATAGGTCCCCAGAAGTCCACCCCATAGAGGAAGGAGGCTCCTGCCTTGGCCTCAAAGACTTTCACCACTGCCTCTACATTTCTTCTACCTGTACCAGAGAAAAAGCGCAGGATATCCTACTTATGGCCCCTAGCCGCCACTTCAGCTTTCCTGATGTGTTTTTTCCAACATCCGTTAGATGAAACATGAAGTCCTAGATATTTATAGGACTTTTGCTGTAACAAATGGGTATTGCCTATAAGCCACCTACGAATCTGCCTTGCCCCTGAGAAAACCAAGGCATTAGATTTGGAGTAATTGATGTGTAAATAGTTGTCGTGACAATAATATTTAAAGGTTGACAACTGCCGCAGAAGTCCAACCCTTGTCCGCGACAGAAGCACCAAATCGTCCGCATACAGCAGGGCACCGACCGGCTTCATCGCAAGTTTGGGTGGGAAAAACCGCTCTTCTTTCATAATTGGAATGACGTCATTTATAAACAGATTAAACAGGGTTGGTGCCAAGACACAACCCTGTTTAACCCCACGACATACAGCTACATCGGCTGTTAGCTGCCCCCCTTGGTCCACCTTGACAGCAACAGAGGTATCCCGATGCAGGGCCTGAATCAAATGTAACAGCCTGGCGTCAATTCCAAGGAGGGTCAACTTGTGCCATAACAAGGCTCTGTTAACTGAGTCGAATGCCGCCCTAAGGTCTAAAAAGGCGGCATGCAATTTCCCATTAACTGCCCGATATTTTTCAACCATGTGTATTAACACCAGGCAGTGGTCCAAAGTACATCTATTCTTTCGAAATTCTGCCTGTTCAGGGGCCAGGACATGGCACTCGCCGATCCAGCCAGCAAGTCTCTGGAGCAGATACTTTGCGTAAATTTTACTCACGATACTAATGAGGCTAATCTGCCTGTAATTAGCAGGTTCAGATCTAGCCCCCTTCTTGTAGATGGGCACCACTATAGCCCATCTCCAACCACTAGGAACAATGCCCAATCTATTCATTATGGTGAATAATTTTGCCAAGACTGGCAACCACCAGTCAAGCCTTCCTTGTCTGGCCTCCACCTGGATCAGGTCAGAGCCAGGGGCTTTTCCTTTCCTAAAAGACTGGATGATTTCATACACCTCTGCTTCAATAACTGGAGGCCACTCGACCTCTCCGGGAACACCTATCCCTAAATTGCCCTGGTCCATAGTTATTCCCCCGGTCAGGTCCCTCTGGGTGGTCTGAATAAACTCCGTCCATCCGGAAGGAGTTATTGACAAAGACCCCCCGGGGTGAGATGGCGTAACAGCTCCATTGACAATACCCCAAAAAGTCTTAGAATCATTATCCCCATTTGCCTTGAGTAACACCCGTCACTTGTTATCCCAATAGGCTTTCTTCTTTGACCTAATCAGGCCCCTATAGATCTTTTTTATGATGGAAATAATCCACTAGGAGGGACACATGAGTCCCATCTCAGTACTCCAGGTAAATAGCCTTAAGCCTCCCCCTTGCTGTCCGACAGTCTGCATCAAACCAGCCCTGAGAGTGGTTGGTTTGCCCCCTTTTGCTCTTGGCCACTGCTTTAAGTTGATATTCCCAGAAAGAGCTGAGCTCGTTAAAGGTCATAACAGCTTCTTCCCCTCCCTCCAGGACCCGAGCCCTTGCCCTCTCGCATACATCAGCCTCTAATATCCTGTTCCACAGTAGCGTTGTACTCTTCCTCCACCGAGGGTAGTTATGACAGGCTAAGTTTCCTACTGCAGACTTATCACCCCGACTCATCTACCTCCCCTCCAACAGCCAAAACAAGAACCAATGGCAGGTAATCAGAGCACACACTTGCCACAATCTCAAAATCCTTCACGTGCCCAACCACCCTATCTGCCACTAATGTGTAATATATCATGCTACAGCCCTGATGTCCTAGAAATGTAAACTCCCCATTCCCATCATGGTAGCCCGTTCCATTCAGGCAATGCAAATTTAACCCTACCACTAACTCTGAAAACCTAAGACCGGACACATTGCATACCTGATCCTTAGAGGTCCTGCAACCCAGCCTGGGTGCAGAGTCTCTTTGTGAGAAGTCCCCTAAATAGGTGGCCAAAACAGTATCATCCGGCCCAGTCCTTGTATTAAAATCCCCCATTACCACAGGGAGAGCTCTTGGATAATCCACTAATGCCGCCCCAATAGCGTTCTCCAGCTTATTCCATAAGTTGCTGTTATAGGTTCCTGCATTAACCGGTGGTATATAGACATTCAGGAACACAAACTGCTGTTCCCAGCCACTCAAAACTATTCCCAACAGGAAGGGTGGGTGTCTGATCTCCCTCACCAGCTTCAGTCCTGCATTCTCTGCTAAGAGACAGACCAAGCCACCACTGGCTCTCCCTCTTTCTGCCATAAATACTGCTGGTAAACATACTGCAGTAAAACTTTCCAAGTCAATACTGTCAACAGACCATGTTTCCTGTAACAGTACAACTTGGTGCCGGCTAAGTGTGGCCACAAACTCCTCACAGCTCTTATAAGCAACCCACCCATAAATATTCCACAAACAAACAGAAATGGCATCCCCCCCCTCCCATAAGTGTAAGGCGGGGATCTGGCTTTGGTCCTCCCATTCTACTACCTGCTTCGCCCCCTGGGACGACTGATCAGCGGGAGCCCTTGGTGAGACTTTGTCCCTGGCCAAAGTAGCATCTTCCCCGAAGGGGACTGGGGAGACCGTCTCTACCACAGAGCACCCGGGGCCCTCAGAGGCTAACCGGCCCTCTGACCCCTGACCCAGGGGGCACGAACAGCCACAAGGGCCCTGTGGGAATAGAGCAAGAGAGACCTCAGGCAATACCCCCTGGTCCGTAGAATCCAACTGAAAACTATCACTAGCCTCTTGGACCAGGGACCCAATTTCCTTAGTCAGCACCACCAAGTCCTTCGCAGATTTAACCACTGCCAACTCCAAGGAGCATGCGACCCCTCTCTGCTGTTGTGGAGGGGTATATAGAGATGTGGCCCTAGTCAGCAGCCCATTACTGACAAAGGGCAGTCCCTCCCTCCCAAGTTATCTGGCAGACTAGGTCTAACCTCTTCTTCTGGCCCTACGGCTTGGCTACATGGGGGGGGGGATCTTCCCTTCTACTAACCTAGGCCTTGGTTTCTCCTTGGTTGAATTCCCCATGTTCACTGGCCTCAAAGACCTCTCCCAACTGTACCCCCCAGGAAAAGAAAAAGGGGATATGGCATAACAGACAATCTGTTAGCCTGGGATTTTGAAACCACACAGTCAGTCTCTGGCATGACCCCCTTGCTATTACAGACTGAATAGGGCCCCAATATGTCTCAATGCAATTGGGAACCCCAAAATTGCCAAGAGATGCTACTGAATTTCACCCTTAGTTCGTCAGCTTGGGAAGAACCCTTTAGGTAGAGGCTTAACTAAAAAAGATAACTCATTCTTTACCAACCTAGACCTCACAGGTCGGTGGGCCCTGCCTTGTTGCTCCTGAGAATTTTTTTGCAGCTGGACAAGGTCTACTAAATGATCTTCTAAAACTGCATGAATCCCCACCCAGGATCCTTTGCAATCGGTTCCTTATAGTGAGCTTGCCTCACGAAGTCCTCATCGGGCGGGATAGTGGAGATACTTGAGCCAGCAATAGTCTGTAAGTCTAGATCCATTTTCTCCCCCTTAAGTTCCTGCATATATTTAACCACCTGCATCAACTGCTCATTCTGTTTGTTCAACAGGGCCGTAATACTTGACAGCTGGCCCAATATACTTACTGCCTCTTCTACAGCACAAGAAGTTTGCATCCCTATGGAGACTTTCATAGGAAGTCCTCTAATATCATCAGGAACAGTATCCATCCCACGGGCCGGGTCCCCCCCTTGAGAAGAATTTGAAAAAGACAAGGAGACCAGGTCCAGAACAGATGGAGGTTGGCCGCTGGACTTGGCCTCCACAAAAGTCCCTGCCTTGCCCTTGGAGGGGACACAGCTAGCTGATGCGAATTCATCCAATTTTCTTTGTCTACCCAATGGGGCAGCAGCCTCCACACTAACACCCGCTCGCTTCCTTGTCATCATCCCTGCACAGGCAAATTGAACGAACACTCGCCCCCTTCTGGTAGGCCTTCTCCCACACTCCCTTGGGCATGGCACCAGGACTGTCAGTCAAACAGGAGGTAGGATACAAAGCACTTCACACTCTCCCTCCACCGGCGTGCAAACAGGAAAGTAGGCGATGGACGATCAAGGGTGAGCGATACCGAATGGTTAACCCTTCTTGCTCCTGGGGAGAGCAGAGAATCCCCAGGCGAAAACAACAGCAGCAGGAGGGAGTGGATCCAGCAGGCGTATGATCTGCAGCTGCGTCAGTCCTGCAGAAAAGCCCCCGGGCACCCCGGCCCAGCTAACGGCCCCAGTCAACGGCTGACACCCTTTAGGTGTCACCCTTCGGACTGGTGCCCACAGGGCCCCGCCCTGACAGTTGTTACCTGGGGAAAGGGGAGGGACAAGCATAGTGGCAGCAGCTTCCTACAACCACCACAGCCCCAGTCCTCCCAGCACCAAACACACAGCCCCTGCAAACCGATGCGAGCGATCTTATCTACAAAGTACTCGATAAACTGGTCACAGCAGTCACTGGTAGGTTTGCTGTTGGATGTGGCCCAGGGCATTGCATGAGCACGAGCACAGATGAGAGCTCTCGCTGGTTCTTGCAGGTGGCAGCTTTTGCTGGATACACCTCTCCCCCTCCATTACCAATTATCTCGTTCTAGCGGGGAGCCTCTCTCTCTCTTCCTCTCTCTCTCTCTGGCCATATAGTACAGGCAAGAGCATGGGTGTGATCGTGTCTGTCTCTTCTTCTAGCAGTGGGGAGACTCTCTCTCTCTCTCTCTCTCTCTCTCTCCCCCCCCCCCATGAACAGTAGGTTGCTAACCCATAAAGAAAAGGTGGGATGACAACTCTCCATGAGCGGAATGACAGAGTCACCCTGAGGGTTGGTCCTGAGGCTAGCATGGCAGCTTCTAGATATTGGACAGCCTACCCTGCCAGTAACGTATTCCCCAGAACCCTGATGGTGGGTCCTGGAGCTGGAGTGGCTGCTTCTTTAGATGGTAGAATGACAGCACCCTGTGGGTGGAATGATTGGCCCAAGAACCCTGAGGGTGGGCTCTGGGGCTAGAGTGGCAACTTCTGGATACAGCAGATGGACAGCCAGCCCTCCCTGCCTGTAACGTAGGCCCCAGAACCCTGAGGGTGGGTCCTGGGGATAGAGTGACAGGTTCTGGATGAAGTGGTACAGCAGAGACAGCATTGGTGGCAGCAGCAGCAGCAGACAACATTGGATTTCCCAGAGGCAGCATTGGCAGCAGGAGCAGATATTGGATTGCCTGGGCACAGAACCCGTGGCACAGCAGAGACGGCATTGGCAGGATTTGTCTGTGCGCAGCACCCATGGAGCCAGGATGGTAGGATTTACCAGGGAAGACCTCCCATAAAGCAGAAGATGGCAGCAGCACGATTGTGTGGGTACATTTGGATTGGCCAGGGCAGAGCACCCATGGACAGTGGCAGTGGGGCACATCACCCAGGTTTTCCAGTGCAGGCAGACAGTCAACATGGAATGAGAGGCAGGATGGCGGACTGAGACAGGCTTCGAGCTTGGCAACCTGGGCAGGCAGACAGGCAACGTGGCATGAGAGGAAGGCAGGCAGGCAGGCTTTGAGCTTGGAAGCAACATGGGCACAGTGGGCAGGCAGACAGGCACCTTGGCATGAGAGACAGGCAGGCGGGCTGAGGCAGGCTTTGAGCTTGGCAGCATCCTGGGTGGGCCGACAGGCACCCTTGGCATGAGAGGCAGGAAGGTGGGCTGAGGCAGGCTTTGAACTTGGCAACCTGGCTGGGCAGTCGTGCAGCGTGCATGAGAGGCAGACAGGCAGGTTGAGGCAGGATTTGAGATAGGCAACCTGGGCGGGCAGACAGGCAGTGTGGCATGAGAGACAGTAGAGAAGGCAGACTGGGACCTTGGCAGGGAACTCAGATAGGCAGGCAAAGACTGTGCAGTGCGTGAGAGAGAGAGCCAGTCAGATAGGCGGACCGAGATCGTCTACTCAGAGGCTGGCTGGCAAGCTTACAGTTTCCCAATGCCAACGTGCATCACGAGGTCAGTCAGATAAGCTGTCCAAGGCCATCTAGTATGAGAGAGAGGAGGGGGCGCAAAGCATTGGGAGGGAGGGACAGCACCTTAGCAGCACAGCAGGAGTAGCCCAGATTGAGGAGGATCCGCATTCCAGAAGACTGCCCCTGGCATGGGATGGCGTGTGCCACTGCACCATCAATCCTTGTCCAGGGGCAGCTTGGGGAATCCCAACAGCAGAAGATTCACCTTGATGAACAGCAACTGCTCCACCAACTTGGCCCCCAGTCTCAGGCGGTGTGGGGAGCAAATGTCCCTCGCCATGGAGAACACCTGCTCGCTGAGGACACTGGTTGGTAGGCAGGACAGTATACCCTTGGCCACTTTCAACAGGGCCAGCCAAATGTTGGACTTGCTGGCCCAGTAGGCCAAGGTATCACTGCTGGGCTCAATGCATGGCTCCTCCTCCAGGTAGGTCTCCACAGCTACTGAGGTGCCGTCATACTCCCTCTGGTAGCTTTACTTGGGCACCACCTCCACCATTGCCCTCAGCCATGCTGCTTGCCCTATTGTGTATGGCGCCATGCTCCCCAGAGTGGCCGGCACATAGGACGAGCTGCTTCTGTTTCTGCTGCCAATAGGGGAGCTGCTGATGCTGGTGCTGCTACCGCTGGGGTTTGGGGCAGGGATAGACCCAGCTGGCTGAAAGGGGTGGCTGCTCCAACTCCCACCATCCTCAGAGATGTCATGCTTCAAAGCCTGCTCTGCCTGCCAGATCCTGTCCACCAGATCACCCTTCCAGTGGCCATAGAGCTGTGTCTGGCGTGCCACGCTGCCCTTGACCCTGGGGTCCAGCATTGTTTCCGGGACATATTCCTCCCATCTCAGGAGCTCATCAAACCACACCTTCAGCCCTGCCTTCAGCTGCTGCACCAGGTCAACCGCCTCATTGGCCAGCTTCCTGCCCTCAGGGCCACAATCCTGCCCCCTGAGAATCTCCTCCAGCCTCCTGTTGAGACTCAGGACCAGAGGGGTCACCTGGCTGAGGGTGGTGGAGATGCTCACAGTCTCTGTCATGACCAGGAATGGTCTGAGTATGAAGACCATGTGAGCCAGGATTTCCCATTCCACCCCATCGTACCCTGGAGGTGTCCCACTGTCCATCCAGTTAAACCTGAAGCAAGGCATCTTTCTGCTCGAGAAACATTGTGGAGACATCCTGTGCCACTGGGGAACCTTGCTCTGCCTCCTTCTCCCGGAGGAGGTCACCGCCCTTCACGCTCCGGTTAAAGAACAAGGCCAGGTTCCTCCCCTGCTCAAGCAGGGAGCTAAGGGTGCCTTCCTCACTCCTCCAAACACAGAGCATCCCTGACCACAAGATGGAGGGTGTGTGTGATGCAAGGGATGCTGGTGAAGCCCCTATCATGGACGGCCTTCAATATATTGGCCGTGTTGTCCATCACCACAAACCCCTTGGTGAAGGGCACGCCTGGCGTGACCCACTCCCTCACCATGATGGTCAGGGCTGCCTCTATGTTCCTAGAAATGTGGAGGCCATCCATTACTTGTTCCTGAAGCAGGGCCCACCTATACCCTGCTTCTGGGCCCCTCCTGCCATTGGCAAATACTGCCTCTGGATCCAGCCACCAGTGCGCCGTCACCGCCAGGTATGCATGCTGTGCATTTCGACTGGAACACGGGTCGGTGGTGAAGTGTATGGTGGCATCCCCAGCCCCTGCCAGCTGCTCTCTCACCCGCTTCTTCAAAGCCATGTACACGTCTGGCACCACCTGATGACTCAGGGTGGTGCACGATGGCAGATGAAACTGGGGAGTCAGGAACCCAATCAGCTGTCTAAATCCCATGTCCTATCCCATGTAGAAGGGCTGCCTATCTAGCACAATCATTTCACCCAACAGGTGCATGGCTTTCACTTGAAAGCCACACCGCCCTCCAGATGCCGATGGCCTTGGTAGCTGCCCCCACCCCAGTTCCTCCATGGAGGACTGACGCTGCTGGTAAGGCTCCTACTGCTATTTCCCCCCCTAGAAGGAATACTGCTCCTGCTGTTAGAGGCAGCTGTTGGTGCAGAACGCTTGCCCGCTCAAGGAGGCGGATGACTGGCTGTTGTGGCCACTGCAGTCGGGAACCCACTGGCATCCACTGCCTGTGACTGCCCGCTTAGTAGCAGAGCGCTGTGGCATGCCTTGAGCTGCCTCACCATAGCATTTGTCCCAAGGTTGGTGAGCACCTGCCCGCGCTTCACTACCTTCTGTCACAAACTGCACTGCACCTTTCTTGGATCATCTGCCCGCACCAGCTTGAAATGTGCCCAGACAGAGGAATTTTTTGCCCCCTCCTGATTTATGGCCCGCACTGGGTGATGTACTGCTGCCAGTGCTGCTGGGAGGGGCACAACCTGGTGGCGACACAGCTCTGGGAGGAGAGACAGACATCGCCTCAGCTCCAGACATCGTCTCCATGGGACTAGTGTCTTCTTCTGCCTCACTGTCCCCAATCACATTGATGTCCCGTGAAGGGGAGTATTGGGACCCTGAGGCTTGACTGCCCACCATGCTGCTGGAACTCTCCCTGTGCCTCCTATAGCTGCTACTACTGCTGCTGCTGCTACTCCTCTCCCTGCTGCCATTGCCCAGGGATCAAGCCCTGTGTCTAGCAGCCAGGGTGGGATCCACCAGCCCTGGACTTCTGGGGATTGCCTCAACAATGGGGGACTTTGGTGGCCCTGGAGAAACATTGGAAACAGCACCTGCTCCAGCAGCAGCAGAGACAGACGCAGCCTCACGTACTGCAGGCCTTCCAGTGCCCTGCGTGGCAGTGGAGGATGCTGGAAGGAGGCACCGCTGAACCACCCCCAGACTAGTGCCACTGCTGGGAGCCTCTGAACCCTGTCTCCCAAAATCAGACCTGCAAAGAGTTTATATATATATATATATATATATATATATATATATATATA
>QEPC01013258.1:776844-820622 GCA_003113815.1 Sphenodon punctatus
CCTGCTGTCATTCTCATTGTAACCAAGCCAAGTACGTGCACTTGAGACCTCGCATCTTCATGAATGTTAGACCCCTTGTCTCTCCCTCTGTTCCCCTTCCTAAGTCTCTCCCCCAGCTCCTGTCTCTCGGATTTTAAGCCCTAGGGGCAGGGACCGTGTCTGTTTTATTACTTTGTAAAGTGCCAGGTACACTGCTTGCACTATATAAATGTTTGTTAATAATAATAATAATAATAATAATAATAATAATAAATAAGGATTGACAGGGAAGAGAGAGAGGAAGGATGAGAGGGGAAGATAAGAGAGGTAGGAGGAGAACCAGGTGAGAACGGAGCCACAGAAGCCAAGGGAGTGAAGTGAGTCCAGAAAGAGTGAGTGGTCAACAGTATCGAAGGCAGCAGAGGTCAAGAAGGACAAGAATGAACTGGAAGCTATTAGATTTAGCCACAAGATCATTGGTGATCTTAGCAAGAGCAGTTTCAGTAGAGTGAAGGGGGAGGAAGCCAGATTCAAGGGGGTCAATGGAGGAGTTAGTGGAGAGGAAGTTGAGGCAGCGGGAGTAGACAACATGTTCAAGAAGCTTGGAAGCAAAAGGAAGTAGTGAGACAGGATGGTAGCTAGAAGGGTCAGAGGGGTCAAGAGTGGATTTTTTGACTATAGGGGAGACACTGGCATGCTTGAAGGTAGAGGGGAAGGAGCCAGTAGAGAGGGAGAGATTGATGATGTGCAGGAGGGAAGGGACAACAGTGGAAGCAATGGAGGTCAGGAGGCGGGAAGGGATGGGGTCAAGCGAGAAAGTGGAAGGGTTGGAGGAGGAGAGCAGGGAGGAGATTTACTCAAGTGTGGTGGGAGGGAAGGAGGACAGGAGAGAAGGAGGGGGAGGAGGGAGAGGGGAGGGAGTAGGAAAAGAAGAGGAGTGGGAAACAATGTTGAGCAGACCTTGTTTATCTTGGAGGTGAAGAAGGAAGCAAGATCCTGAGAAGAAAGGGAAGAGGGAGGAGGAAGACAGGGGGGCTTGAGGAGGGAGACAAAGGTGGAGCACAGGATGTGAGGGTTCTGAGAACAGGACTCAATGTGGGAGGCGTAGTAATTCTGTCTAGTGAGGGAGATAGCAGAAGTAAGGGAGGAGAGACAGAATTTGAAGTGAAGGAACTCAGCATGAGGGTGGGATTTGTGCCAAAGGCATTCCGCAGCATGAGTGCAGGAGCGGAGGTGGTGGATACTGGGGGTGAGCAAAGGACCAGGGTTCTGGGAGTGGGCCGGGTGGGAGGAGAGGGGGGCAAGGGAGTCAAGGGTGGAGGAGAGACAGACATTGAAAGCAGAGATGGCAGAGGAGGAGGAGGAGGAGGAGGAGGAGACTGAGGGGAGAAGGGGGGAGAGAGAAGAGGAAAAGTCCAGGGGGTTAATGGCCTGCACGTCACAGAAAGGAAGTGGAGACGGGAAAGAGGAGGGGGGAGAGTGGGAGACATTGAAAGAATCAAGGAAGTGGTCAGAGATGGGATGAGAATCGAAGGAGAGATCAGAAACAGAGCAGTTCCTAGAGAAGACAAGGTCAAGAGAATGGTCATTAGTGTGGGTGGGGGAGTTGATCCAAAAGTGGAGGTTGAAGGAGAAGGATAATGAGAGATGGAGGGCTGGGAAGGGATATCAACGTGAATGTTGAAGTCACCGAGGATGACAGTGGGGGGTATCGTCGGAGAGGAAGAAAGTGAGACAGGACTTGAATTCAGAGACAAAGGAAGAGAGAGAGCCAGGAAGGCAGTAGATGACAGCGACACGGAGATGGGGGGGGGTAGTAGAGGTACACAGAGCGAGCCTCAAAGGAAGGGAAGGAGAGAGAGGGAGGAGGAGAAAGCGATTGGAATTGACAGTTATTAGCAAGGAGGAGGCCCACGCCACCACCTTGACCTTCGGGGCAGGGCTGGTGAGAAAAGGAGAGACCCCCAAAGGAGAGGGTAGCAGGGGTGACAGAGTCGGAGGGGGAGAGCCAAGTTTCAGTAAGGGCAAGGAGCTAGAGGGAGTGAGAGGTGAAGATTAGGGCTGATGCGGCAGCAGCTGTTACCGCGCCGCAATTCCGTTCCACCATTTTGGAATTGCCTGCGCCACACCGTGACTTTTTTGCAGACATTCCGCTAATTCCGCCGTAATTCTGCAAATCGCGGAATTGCGGAAAAATTGTGGGAAAATTGCGGAGAAATTGCAGAAAACGGGTATTCCGCTATTTTGTGGCACTGGCGGAATTGCGGAAGTAGCGAAAATGCTATGTTTCCATGATTCCACTAAGTAGCGGAATTAAATAAGCGGAACCGTGGAATTGCGGAATGAAACTAGCGGAATGAAAGTCTCTGCCATGCCGTTCCACTAATTGCGGAAACACTGTTTCCGCCGGAAATACCTACCACTGCGATATTCTGCTACAGCCCTAGTGAAGATATCATGGATGTAGGGGGCTTTATTGGCAGAGGAGCGACAGTTGCAAAGGGAGAAGGAGAATGGGAGCTGATCAAGGGGAAGGCAGGGAATGGGGATAAGATTGGGAGAAGGGGGCGGTGGGGCATGCGAGAGAAAGGAGGGTGGGGGCGGAGCAGGGGGGGAATATAGCCAAGGGCGGGGAGGAAGTGTGAGGAGGTTGGAGAGAAATGATGGGCTGGGGGGGAGGAAGGAGCAGGGGGGAAAGAAGTAAAGGAAGGAAGAGATGGGAGGAAGAGGAAAAGGGGAAAAGGAAGAAGAGGGAAGACCAGAGATTAGGGCAGGCATGATGGTGGGGAGGATAGGAGGGAGGCAACCCAGGGTGTGGGTAGTGGAGAAGAGACAGAAGAGAATGAGGTGGAGAATGGCTGGCCTACTAGCCACTGAGGAGCCACCAGGTGGCCCAAGTACCCATAAGCTTTCCCTTAACTGGTGTTGCTGGAGTATCCTGTTGAAGAGTGATCTTATGGTGCATGCCTTCTTACCTGTGGGTCACTGGAACTCGGGTGGCAGAAAGGCAAAGCCTCAGGAGGGTTGTGACGTCCTCAATTGATGACAGCCGAGGCAGCTGGGAGAGTATGCAGATGAGCTGCAACCTCACCAGTTCCTGGCTCATTGGTTGCTGGTAGTTGGTCGTTTTCCAGAAAAGGGAGAAAGGGGTGACTTCTGTCATCACCCTGGTGATATAGTTGGATCGACTGCAACAAACTTTTATTAGTAATGTATATGATCAATTGGCACAATACATATTTTCATTGTTTCTGTCATGAGATTCAGATGTGTACCTGAGGGTTATGCTTTTTAATTACAGCTTAATCGTTTTGTGTGTGTCTATTTTTATATAAAGTTATTAAATACAGTCCTTAGCTTAAAGTTTCCTTCTAACTGGGACAGTGTTAACAGAGAAGCAAATTGGGGTCTGTTTGATTGAAGAAGACTGGAAAGTTGGAAGGATAGGGATTTGTCTCTTTGTAAAAGCAATTCATGGTTTCTTTGCCTTTTATACCTAAATAAATATTGTGTAACCTTTCACGTTTTAATAATTCATACCATGGAGAGAAAGTCATAATAATTTATCATGGGGCACATTTTCAAAGGTACAAAGGTAGTGGCCAACTATAGGTCTGAAACAACAAATCACACTGAATGTTGTTTCCATCAGAAACAGGTCATTTGCTTCCATTTGTGCGATAAAAAAGCTTACTGGCTTTTCCACTATTTTTTTATCAGATTCTCTGCTTCTATTATGACCTATAATGCTAAGCTAAGTTTTGAATTCTAGCTGAACTATTACCAAGTATACTTAGTAGCTTATAGCAAAACGATGCAAAAGTTCTGGAAACTGACACAAAAAGACAGTCCACAAAAGGTATTTCACAGGTTGCTAAAACATGGAAGAAAGTATTGGAAGTGGTAGAGTCTTCTGAATCTTCACTCTTTTGATATCACACAGCTGGGTGACCTTGCAGCATACATCCACTTTTTTTGTTCCCCCCATGTAAAAAATGATCTATACCTAAGGAATACAACTGGAGATTGGTTACACTGAAGAACAGCTAAACCTGAAGGAGTGAAGAAAAACTCCAAGGTGTCTTTGAACTAGTGCTGAAAACTTTGAACTAGTGCATCCAAAGCGCATTTTGTATTAATTGATTTCACCATATTCCAGTGTTCCAAATTTGTTGTTTGCTTTACAGTAGGGCTGAAACTTACTCTCATGATTCTCTTGTTTCTGACACAAATCACAGTTCTTGGCTTATTCTGGCAATTGAGAATGAGCAGAGAATGAGCAGCATCTCGGCTGCATTCTCACAGAGAAACACAAGAAAACATAACCCCCCCAAATAATTGTGCATACGCACAATTTTCTGCATTTTGTAACTGACAAGCTCTGGTCTGGGTGTGCTGAGGGCCAATTCTTGTTAGTTGCAAAGACCTCCATGTTCTTGGCGAGAAGGCAGCAAGAAGCTGTCATTTCTCGGCTTGTTTTAGTTTCCCAAAACAAGAAGAGAAACATGTTTCTCTCAGAGGAACTTGAAAACACTGAGATTGAGTTTCATCCCTACAAAAAGTTCCACATTCATGTGTTTCTGTGCTTACCTTTATAAAAGGTGCCTACGTTTTTCATCTACATCCCACTACATCAAAACTTCTGCCCTCTTCAAACACTGTCTTTACCGCTTTCTCATGCCTCCTTTTAGCTTGTTGTGTACATTTAATCATTTACTGTAGGGCTGTAAATTGATCTACATGTATACAACTTGTCTAAATGAAAGGAAATTCCATGTATCAGAACAATTTTAGTTTTTAAAAAATAAACCTATATATATATGACTGTAAAGCCCTGTTGTAAAGCAATTTTAATTTACAGGCTTTTTACACTGGAGAAAAATCAAAGCTTCAAAAATGAAAGGGGAACAATTTATTTTAGGTTTTTTAATATGTGTGTGTGTGTGTGTGTGTGTGTGTGTGTGTGTGTGTGTGTTTATTTTTTTTTATTTTTTTTAAAAACCCTAAAATAAATTGTTCCCCTTTCATTTTTGAAGCTTTGATTTTTCTCCAGTGTAAAAAGCCTGTAAATTAAAATTGCTTTACAACAGGGCTTTACAACAGTCGCCTCAGTCTTGACTACAAACCAGTGCATTCAGTAAGCCTCATAAGTTAACCATTGCTTTCCAAGCAAATAAATTTGATCCAAGTCTTCAGCACTTTATCAATGTTCGAATAACTCATTTATAGCTCAGTATTTAAGAGTAAGAAACTCAAAAGCAACTCATTACAGAAGGAATCAGCAAGCTCATTGATGTTTCTGTAATCTTAATGCTGATTATATTGGAGCTCATTTTGGTATGTAGAATATTAGCTTATGCCTGCAGGTAAATGGCATTTTTGGTCATGTTCTGTTCCTGATGGATGTAGTTAACTTAGCATTTTAGGTCATAATAGAAGCACAGAATCAGAGAGAAAAATACATAGAGGCAGCTGTGATTCATCTTTGGGCATAATTCTTCAACATTTCCAGTTTATGCAACTAATTTAGCTAGGAACAAAACACCTTTATTCCTTTTGTGATAGAGATAATAGGTGTTACTGCAAAGCCAGTGTTTAAAAAATAAAATAAAAAGGTACCACAGCAAAAAGAGAGATCCCCTCTCCTGTATTTGATTTTTGCCTCAATACTAAGGGTAAGGCCACATGAAATGTTAATCTACATTGGGCAACCTTACCCCACATTAGCCCATGATGCAGCTGACCGTCAGACTGGCACTGCCAGATATTTGCCCACTTCCACCCCAGGGCAGACAGAGGCTGCTATTCAGTGCATACACTTGAGAAGGCTCATGACACATTGTGGGCTATTGTTGCCCCACCCAGCTAATATGGGGTAACTGGCCACCTGAAGTGTAAACTTCCCATCTGCCAAGCAGCTGATTGGGGAACAGTGGGCCAGAGGAGCTTGCACACTCTCCCCACCCGCTAAACAGCTGATCAGGGGAGGCCCACAGCTATTTAGTGGACTGGGAGATCTTGCACACTCTTCTGAGACCCCTCTCTCCCAGATCAGCTGCTAGTGGCACAGCAGGAGTCCAGCTCCATGTGGCCGGCTCCTTGGTCGGACCCATAATATGGAGGGGATTGTGATGGCAGTGGGGGGTGGGCTCTTTGTTTGGACTACTCTCCCTGCCAGACCAAAGTGTGGTGGCTGCATTTGCCCTCCATGGGTGGGCAGGGAAACATACCAGACATGTCTCATGTGTCTTTACCCTTAGTACTCACTAGGATTCTGTCCACATACCAATCTGCAAACAAATTCATTTCACCTCTGAAAAATGCATTATTTCATTCCGACTCTCGAACTATATCTCAGTAAAGGAAATAGCAACTGGAACACCATCTAGAGAATTGTGGTGAAGCAACCTGAAAAGACAGCTCAATAGGTTCTTGTCTTCATCCTGTTTCTATCAGATTTTATTAACATGAGAAAATTAAAATAAATAATAGTTTGGATCTGTCACAACATTTCAGATGCACGTGTTCTTCTAGCAAATTCATCACTGATTCTTAAGATAAACCTTCTAAAATGAATATGCCAAAGTGTGTGTTCTCATTGAAGACTAATATCTGGACTTTCCCTTCGTTAACTTGATTGTCTCTATATGATCCTCAAGTCTAGACTCTTCTGCCCATCATATGCTCCCTAAAACTATAAAACATGTACACCAAAATACTGCTGGTCTTTGAAAGGTACACAAGTGTGCACAGACTGATTAGTGTTCACAATATATTTTTCTCAGTGGCCAACTCACAGAAGATAGGAGTCCATCAAAGCTACCTATTATGTAGCCAGGCTACCTATTATGTAGCAGGAGATGCTCTTTATGCAGAGTCTCTTGTTCCTCACACTGGAGGTGATTAATGTCGGCCAAAATGAAAATCTAACATATGAGGTCTAGCAAAGAGATATGAACTCTCCAAGCCATTGCACTGGAGCTCTGCATGGACCTGAATTTGAAATTCTGCTCTGATCCAAGACTGTTGAAAACAAGCCCAGCCTGAAATGATCTCCAAATATATTTTGTGAGATTATTGAGTGGTTGTGTACACCTCAAGCTCAACACAGCCTGTTTTATACACTTGATTTCAATTTGAAACCAAACTAGTTCTAATATGGCCTGTTTTATATTGGT
This sequence comes from Sphenodon punctatus, assembly GCA_003113815.1. Lineage (NCBI taxonomy): Eukaryota > Metazoa > Chordata > Lepidosauria > Sphenodontia > Sphenodontidae > Sphenodon > Sphenodon punctatus. The sequence goes on from QEPC01013258.1 coordinate 784,002, forward strand.
TTGTATGGATCTCTACCCCACCTTATCCCAAAGATGTGGACTCAGATCAGGTTAGAGAAAGACCATATGCATGCATAAAGGGGTGGGGGAGGGGGAATAATCAATAAAACCAATTAAAGTTTATCCCTAGATCATCCCTGGCCACAAAATCTTATCTGAACAGAAATTATTTACATCCATTCTGGAAGAATCACAGGCTCAGTCTCTGGCAGACCTCAAGGGGGAAAGGTATTTCCAAAGCTGGAGAGCAGCAACTAAGAACACCCCCTGCCTGAGCCTTCCACATCTATACTTGATGCATGGAAGGAATGTCCAGAAGGCCACTGACTTATGAGACCATGATGGCACAATGTCCGATTATCAATCACATTCTAGACTTGGCCTATTAACTTTAGAAACGAGTCCATTCAGCAAAGGGCAGGATTTAAACTGGTCTGAATCATACAGAGCTCTCCCTTGTGCAGTAATGTGTGAGGCAAAAATAAATCTTGGCTCTTGTGCTTCCTTCATTTATTTGGCAGAGAAGGAACTAAATTCCTTGGTGGGAAATTTAGTTAGATATGATGGCACAAAAAATGAGGTGAGAGCAAGGCCATGAATATGATGAGGGATGTAGATTTTTTTAAATGTATTTATTTATTTTAACGATTTATATCCCACCCCTTCCTGCCAAAAGCAGCTTGGGGTGGCTAGCAAATGGTCTGGGGCCATCCCGGCCTCTGCTGGAAGTGAGTTCCATAGCCTTGGTGCGACCACCAAGAATGCCCTCTCCATAGTGGCCCCCTCGGATACCCGGGGGACATCAAGAAGGTTGCTCCCCGATGACCACAGGGGTCAGTCCAGAGCCCAGGTGGTCCTGCAGATAGGTATGGCCTAGGCAATATAGAGCTTAATAGATAAGTATCAAGACCTTGAATCAGGCCCAGAAGACTTCAGGAAGCCAGTGCAGAAAATGGAGAACCAGTCTTATATGCTCCCAGTGGTCCATGCCTGTGAGGAGACTGGCCGCTGTATTCTGCATCAGCTGCAGTCTCTGAGAAATCACCATGGGTAGTCCCACGTAGAGTGCATTGCAATAGTCCAGTCTTGAGGTTATGAAGGCATGGATGATGGTGGCCAAATCAGAGTCCTAGATATACGGCCGAAGTTGCCTCACTAGATGTAAGTGGTGGAATGCATGCCTCGCCACAGTCTCCTCCTGGACATCCAGGTGGAGCCTGGAATAGAGGAGCACTTCCAGACTACAAACCTGACGGACAAAGGGGGACACACCCCATCAATGATGGGGGCCTCCACCCCCTTTCACCTTCCCACCATCACCACCTCTGTCTTGTTAGGATTCAGCTTCACACGGCTCACCCTCATCCAGTCCCCCACAGCTGCCAGACACTGAGTAAGCACAGACTGCTGGGTCAGGGTCATATGGAAATAACAGTCCCATACACCCTGGCTCAGTCCCGCAAGTGAGTCACCAACATCTTGTGGTCAACAGGACCAAACACCACTGACAGTTCTAACAGAATCAGGAGAGATAACTAATCCGGATCTAACTCATGAGAAAGGTCATCAACAAAAGCCACAATCGAAGTCTCGTGCCATAACATGGGAGAAAGTTGGACTGCAAGGGATCCAGAAAACTATTGCGGTCCAGATGTTCCCGTAACTGCTGAGCCACAATCCATTCAATAACCTTCCCTAAAAAGAGAAGGTTAGAGAATGGCTGATAGCTAACAAGGGAGTCAACGTCAAGCCTTTTTGAGTAGGGGCTGCACCACCACCTCTTTGAGGTAGCTCAGTGCACCCTGCCCTTCCGCAGGGAGGCATTAACCACCCCCGCCAGCAATGGCCCCAACATTTCCCATCTGGCCTTAACCTTCCAGGATGAGCACAGGTCCAGATGTTCCCGTAACTGCTGAGCCACAATCCATTCAATAACCTTCCCTAAAAAGAGAAGGTTAGAGAATGGCTGATAGCTAACAAGGGAGTCAACGTCAAGCCTTTTTGAGTAGGGGCTGCACCACCACCTCTTTGAGGTAGCTCAGTGCACCCTGCCCTTCCGCAGGGAGGCATTAACCACCCCCGCCAGCAATGGCCCCAACATTTCCCATCTGGCCTTAACCTTCCAGGATGAGCACAGGTCCAGTTCAGAAAAGGTGGTTCTGACAGTCCCAAGAACATACTCTGCATCAGCAAGAAAAACCCTCTGGAACTGATCCTACAAAACTGGACCAGGCAGGGCTTCCACAATCTCTGGTTCTACCATTGTAATAAACACAGCGTCGAAGTCATGGTGAATATGAGTGATTTTTCCCGTGAAGTAATCAACAATCTTTTTACAGCGGGCACTGGAAGATACTATTGTAGAGTTAGCTTTCTGTTTAATAACACACAACAGAAGTTTCTCCAAAACACAACTTTACTAAGATCTCAGAAGACATGCTTCCATACTGTACAGACTGCATGGGACAAGATGGAGGACAGAGGGAGGAGAAGAGAGGAGACAAGGAGGAAAAAAAACTGTTTCATCCCCTGACCCTCCGCCTAATGGACAAGCCCTATATTAAGCTTGCAGGGTTTGCAATGGGTTTTTACATGTGACTGTTGCACAATCCAACACCCCTTCTCAACAGTCACTAGTCAAACCCACTAGATTCATTTTTCTTAATAGCTTGTGATGGTGATCTCCTGCTAGTGGCTTCATGAACACATCTGCTGTCATATCCTCTGTAGGACAGTACCGATCTATGAGTCCTTGTTCCTGCGAGTCTTTCAGGAAATGGTATTTTACATCAATATGCTTGGTTCTGGGGTTGATTCTTTCTGTTTGCGCCAGCTCTATACATCCTTGGTTGTCTTTCAGGATTGGCGTGGGTCTGTACAATTTTTCCCCAGATCATTCAGAAGCTGTCACAACCAGATAACTTCTTGGCTGGCGTGTGTTGCTGCCATGTACTCTGCCTCCATCGAGGAAAGTGTCACAGAGGCCCGAACTCGGCTGAACTAAACCATCGTATCTGAACTCGGGTTTTGAACCGAACAACTGAACATCCGAATATCTGAGCCACATTCTCTTTGGCCATACCTACCTCCTGGCATGGGAACCTTCATTGGGATGCAGATGTCATTGTGTACAAGATCAAGTGGTTTTGTGGCTCTATTCTGACTCTTCTTAGGAAGCGTAGCCCTCATGACTTTGACTTAGATGCAACAGTCATATTTCATGATCATGGGACACATTGATACCTGAAAGTCTTTGGTCAACTGCTGTCTGTGCATTTCCTTGATGTTGTCTGGGTGTCTATGTCCCATGGGTTTATGCCATAGGTGGATGCAGTCATTGTGTGACTTGTGCACAGTGAGCTTCACCTGTTCTTTCACTGTGCTCAGACGGTACAGGTGCTCATCTGCAGTGGCTCAGGACAGTACTTTTGTCTCACTTTGAATTGTGCATTCGTCTCCCTGGAAATGGATGGTGAGCCCCTTCGCTGCCAGAAGCCTCACGGACAGGATTCCCCCTTCTAAGTTAGGCACATAAAGCACATCTTTCATGTGCCTCCCGGTGACTGGTTGCAGTACAGGAATCCTTGTCCAGTTCCTTCTGTGTTGATGCTTCTCCCATTTGCAAGGTAGATCCTCTCTTTACTGCTCAGATCAAGTCCTGTGAAGAAGCCTTTATCACTAGTCATGTGGGCTTGTTGCCCCAGAGTCTACACACCAATTTTGGGATGAGATGTCTTCTGTTGCTCTGAAGCACCCACTCCATTGTTGAGTGACAGTGTTGCTGTTTGTGATGTTAGACCTCTGCTTAAATGTTAGTGGAGAGATTTTCTGCTGTTCTGCTTTCCTTATATAGCAGTCTTTCTTTAAATGGGCCTCATTTTTGCATCTGACACATACTCTGGTTTCTCGCTTAGGAGCTTTGTCTGAGGTTTTCTGTGCAATCTCATGACCATGCTTTAGATCATTCTGTAGGTTCTCCTTTCTGTGCTGGAATTCATATGCAAGTCTACATTTAACAAATTCCAGCTTCAGTTCAGCCTCTGGCTTTGTCTCCAGGGCATTGATGAGGGCACTGTAAGATTTAGGTAGGCTGCAGAGGAGTAGGGATACCACATGGCTATCCTTTATATCTTCTCCAGCTGTGCTACTGTCATGTACCCCGTATAAAAGCATATATTTTATTGGCCATCTGTGTTTCAATGTATTGAAAATTAGAATTAGCCTTTGTATGGTGAACTTCTGATGAACTGTTTCTTTAATGACCTTTTAATGACCTCTTGACTATATACTGTGAGCGAGATATGGTCAATCTGTCTCTTAAGGTCAATATGTCAAAGTTTTCTTGATTTTACCTGACGTCATTTAAATTGACTTCTAAGAATATTAATTCTATAAAGAGGCAGAGGAAAAAGTGATTCTTCAGAAAGCTCTCCATTCCCTGGAGTTTTCTCACCCTCATTGTGGCAGTATGAGACACAGGACTGGGTGAATATGAGGAGGAGGAGGTTGCTAGTGCTGCCCGTGCTACACCTCTGGTGGTGGTGTCCTGTTCTTCAGAGGAGGAGCAAGTGGAGCAAATGGCAGCCTCAGGAGGTGCTGGCAGGTTTGTAAACTTTTTTTTACTTCCCTACACCCCCCCAAATAAGGGCAGGAGTTGAACATGTGAGCCACTGCCAGGGCCTTTCTAGTTCAATCCCTAGCATCCCCGAGCACCCCTGGGAGGGAAGGATTTGCACGTGTCTGCCAGGCAGGGTCCCCTAGCACTAGCACCCCATCCTCTAGCACTCTCTCTATGCCACAGAGAGAGAGGGAAGGTACTGTAGTGTGGGGGGCTCTGGCATGAGCAGCACTCCCACCAAAACACATGCCAGGCTAGCAAGGGTCTCTGCTCTCCAGTTGCCATCCCATGCCCTATGCACCCCCAAATAAGGGCAGGTTTTGAACGTGCCAGCCAGGGGCTTTCTAGTTGCAATCTGTAACATCCCCTAGCACCCCAGGGAGGGCTAGCATCCCCTAGCACTCTCTGTATGCCACATAGAGAGAGGGAGGGTACTGTAGTGTGGGGGGCTCTGACATGAGCAGCACCCCCACCGAAACACGTGCCAGGCTAGCAAGGCTCTCCACTCTCCAGTTGCCATCCCATGCCCTATGCACCCCCAAATAAATGCAGGTTTTGAATGTGTCAGCCAGGGGCTTTTTAGTTACAATCTGTAGCATCCCCTAGCATCCCAGGGAGGACAGGATTTTACGTGCTTTCTAGTTGCAATCCCTAGCACCCTAAGGAGGGTGGACTAGAGGTATCATCATCATAAATGCATGATATTACTTTGGTGTTCTTAATGTGTTCCCATTTCAGAGAGGAATCGGATGCCGGCCCCAGTGCTGCTGTCACTGCCAAGCCAAGGAGGACCTCTAGGCCAAGGTCACCAGTGATACCCCCAGCCATCCAGAGGTCAAGGTCAGATGTCTGGAGGTATTATGACAAGGGCAGCAGAGTCGCCACATGCAAGGTAAGGCACGGGGACTGGAACAATAGGGAATGAATTGCCCTATGACCTGTTAGGAATGGAAGTCCCCTGCAGAGAGAGATTGGATGGCCACCCAGTCCACCCACTTGTGGAGACAGAATGCAGGCAGGGCTTGACAGACCATTGGTCTGACACAGTATGGCACTTCTTATGTTCCTATATTTTAATGATATTTTTAGATCTGCAGGAAAATATTGAAGAGGCAGGGAGAGGTGACAACGTCAGGCCTAATAACGCATGCTGAAAAAGTGCACAACCAGCTGGTGAGGTGTGGGACCTCTGGCGTGGCTGTGGTGCAGCATCAGCACCAGAAGAAGGGGGGGAAGGCAACCCAAAAGCACCGTCATTCCTGCCACCAGCACAGCCCTTCCCCCACCTCCAGCGCCACTGAGGACTCTCCATTTCTAGCCCCCCGGGAGGATTTTTAAGCAGCAAGGGCTTTCCAGGACGAACTCAAGAGGCTGACCCAGACATTTTTTGAGGAGCAGAAAAATTATATGGATGGTCTAAGGCAGCAAGCCCTGACTATGGAGGACCGACTGGTGGAGAAGGTTCAAGTACTGGAGATATGAGAATGCAGGGTGGAGGCTTATTCCAGATACCTCCAGACTGAAATTGATGACGTGGAGCTTCACTGCCAGTCGGTCTCAAAGTGGCAGGCATCCGTGGCAGGGGCTGTGCAATTTGCTGTAGAGCACGGGTACAAAATGGAGGAGGGTGGGATGCCCGCCTCTAGGTCCCGTCCTCCCCTTTCACCTTTCACCCATGTTCTAGGGGACAGGCCCACATAAGTTATGTTTTTTTTCATATATATAAATGTTTGGTTTGGGTTTTATAAATGTATTGTTTAGTTGTTTTTTTTGTTTGAAAAGTTTTTATAAAAGTTCTATTTGTTGTTGTTACCCACTTTGTTTGAGGTGTCCAGTCTTTTATTCCTCCTATGTGCTGAAGTTCTGGCAGGTGGCAGAATCTCATACAGCTTGTCTATCCCTACCAGCAGCACCTGGCATGCTGGCACACATGTATAAGGGAACTATTAACCCAAAGATGTGCCAGCCGTAGGGTCTCAATTTGCAGACAGGCAGGGCTTGTGCCTGTCTGGGTATGACAAAGAGAAAGAGAGACAGGATCCTCGGCAGCGCCGGGCAGCGGGCAGCGGGCACCGGGAGCTAGTGGTCAGAGGGGCTTTTTTCCCCAGCAGCTTCAGCGGGAATCCACGGGTGGGTGCGGAGGAGTAGGCTGGAGGGGGCAGACTGGCATGCAGGCACCGGGCTTCTGGATGCAGTGGAATGGAATGACAGTCCCCCGTGACTGGAAAGATTGTCCCAGATTCCTGATGATGGTTCCTGGGACTGGCATGACTGCTTCAGGTACAGTGGAATGACAGCCTATGTGAGCTGAATGATGTTCCAGAATTAGTGCTTGGTTAGGCACACTTCATTCAATCATTGGTCAATCATGTGATAGGTTGTAGCAGGTACAGGGAGGCACACAGGCAGGCACATATAATATGTTGTGTGTTTTTTTCCATCTCATTCTGGTAGGTTTGATGCTGGATGTGGCCAAGGGTATTGAGCATCAGCACAGATGAGAGCTCTTGCTGGTTCTGGATAGTGGCAGTTTGAGCTGGATGCACCTCTCCCTTTTTGTCTAGCAGCGGGCAGCCTATCTCTCTCTCTCTATGTCCATGTACTGCAGGTGACAGCATGGGTGGGAACCGAACGGCCGAACCGAATGGCCGAACCGAACGCAGACGAACCGAACTGCTGAACCCAAACCACAATCTGTTCGCCCATCCCTACTGGAGACCTTATACATGTAAAGTACCACCTGAGACATGACCCACTTCATTGCCCCATGAGGGAAATTATGACTATTCTCATGGGAATTTCTGTATGTAGCAATGTGCTATTCCACATTTCTCCTGTGAAAACAAGTGAAAGCATCCATGCTTATAAGATCTACACTGGGGGAACCAGTCATGTGTGAGTGTTTGTGCAGGAAAAAAGAAGAATAGTGCATTCCTGTGTGAGTTAATTCCCATGAGAATACAACTGTGATTGCCCTCACCGAAGTCCCTTCCCCAGATGTAACATGTGCAAGCTCCCAAAGACGTCAAATATCTTCCACTCTCTCCTTCATTTATTTTATTTATTTATATTTATTTATACAGAGATTTTTTAACCTATTCCCTCCTGCCTCTGGCAGCTCGGAGTGGCTTGCAATAAAATCACTAAAACACAGTACACATTAGTATCAAATATCAAATACAAAATAACAATAACTAAAATACTCCTAAAAAGGTTCTCAAAAATAAATCAAAATCTAGTTCTTTCAGTTGAAAACAACTCCCATCCAAACCTCCCTCCCCATCTCCCCCACCAAAGTCCTGGTGAAAAAGCTAGGTCTCGCAATGGCGCCTGAAAGAGGGAACATCCAGGGACAAACGGATACTCACCGGGAGATGGTTCCACAGCTGTGGCACAACCACCAAGAATGCCCTCTCCAACATTGCCTCCTGATGAAAGCGGGGGACCTCAAGAATAATGCCCCCAGTGGAACGCAGGGGCCAATACAGGTCCCTGAAGATGGGCGGGTTCCAGACTGAACCAATACTTTGAAGCGGGCCTGGAAAACAATAGACAGTGCAGAAAGTGCAGAAAATGAAGCACAGGTGTTATATGCTCCCAGCACCCTGTACCCATAAGGAGATGAGCCTCCGCATTCTGAACCATCTACAGTCTCTGAACTGTCATCAAGGGTAGCCCCATGTAGAGTGTGTTACAATAGTCCAGTCTTGAGGTAATGAAGGCATGAATGAAAGGGGTGTGCACTTTGTTTTTGTTATTATAATAACGAAAATGAAAATTTTGATTTTCTATTTTGGTATTGTAATAACTAAAATGACAAATAATAATAATGACAACAAGAACAAAAAATGAGTTTTCGTTTTTTAAATAATGGGAAAACATTGAAAATATATTTTTGGCTATATAATTTTTGTTTCTTTTTCAATTAAGATGAAACTTGGGGTACTTGTACCCACAATAGAGGGCACTGTGTGTACCAATCTTCAAATGGATTTAATAAAGAGAACTAATTTTAGAAGCAATTGAATGTTGTAATTTTAAGAAAAGCTCCATACACATTCCTGGCTACATCTTTTTTATCTTTCATCCAGTTTTGATGAAACCTGAGAATACTATGCCTTCCACAAGTTTCACATTCCTGCCAAATGTCAGAACAATTGGATAATGTTTCCGGATGTTATAAGATATTAACATGAAAATACATTACTGACTGTACCATTTTTATATTCCATTCTGTTTACAAGATATTAGGCGGAAATGTATCCCACGCCTTCCTCCCCATCATTTCTTCCAAACTACATGGCTGACAATTTGATAAAGGGACCCAATTTTATAAGCAATTGAAGTTGTCTCCTTGAAGACTATTATTCAGATAAATAGCAGTACATGCAGTGCCAGTCAGAAGCAGGCACCTGGCATGGCAGGGGGAGGGAGGCTGTAGGAGGGAGAATGGGGAGGAACCCAACAAATTATATACATTCACTGGCCAATTACTGTATGCTTTCAGCTTTACAGAACCAATTGGTGGTGGCTTTGAGGCAGGCATAGGGGGCGACTCTGTGGCGGACATAAAAGGGACATAACTGGGACTTTGGGGATAGCATCCAAGCAATCAGGAGACATAGTTTACACATCCAGGCTGGCCAATTATAATCATAATCACATCCTGCAGCATTGTGACAGAGGACATAAAAGAATCTCTATTCACTCTTTCCTAAAGAGATGCTTCCAACTTCCCAGTAACAAGTGGGGAGTTGGGATGGTTACAGCACTGAATGAGGATATTTTGTTGACATTTCCACTGGACAATTGGCATCACAAGCTTATCTTATACCACAGTGAAAGATCAGAGAATCCCTGTCATAGGCTCGTTCTCTGCATATGCTGTGCAGGCATATAAAATTGGAACCCTTTTTCACATCTTTTGGATATTTATCAGAGATGATCCTGAAGGTGTTAGATACAGCTCTGACACCTTTCATGTACATTGTTTTGACAAAAAAAATGTTACAGTCAGACATACATGTATAAGATAATTGCTTATACCACAGGAAGAATTTATGAAATCCCTCTGAAAGTTGGCAAATATATTAAAAATAAGGAGTTGTATAAATTTGCTAAGTTTCATCAACTTTAGATGAGGGACAAAGAAGTTATAGTCATGAATGCATATTCAAATCTTTGCAAAATAACACACTCAAACTGCTTATAAAATCAGATTAATTTATCCAATCTTTCTGAAGTTTGGTATACATAGTGCCTTATATTTGAGGTAGAATCTACCTAAATTTCATCCAAATATAATGAAAAACAAAAACGTTGCAGCCAAAAATGTGTTTTCCATTGAAACCAATGGAAATCGAAAATGAAAATTTGATATTTATGAAAACGAAAATGACATATTTAAATTACGAAAATGAAAAATAAAAACTAAACATGATATGGGTCCCTGGTGCACACCTCTAATGAATTATGGTGGCCAGGCCAGAGTCTGAGTTGTAAAGCCAAAGTCACCGTGCCAGATGTAATTGGCAAGAGGTACTCCTCACCACAGCCCCCACCTGGGCATCCAGGCAGAGCTTCAAGTCATGGAGCAATCCCAGGCTATGAACCTGTAGGACTAGGGAGGGACAAACCCCATCATTGATGGGAACTTCCACCCGCTTGGCTCTCCCAACCAGCATCACAGCCATCTTGTTGGGATTCAGTTTCAGATGACTCATCCTCATCCAGTCCCCCACAGCCACCAAACACCAGGTAAGCAATGAGACTGCTGGGCCTGTGTCAGTTGAAAATGACAGGCAAAGTTGGGTGTCATCAGCATACTAATGACACCAAACACCAAATCCTCTCATGACCTCACCCAGTGGCTGCTGCATATACACATTGAACAGGAGAGGGTACAGAATAGATCCTTGTGGAACACCACACTCAAGATCTTGGGAGATGAAGGATAGTCCCCCAGTACCATGTGCTGGTTCCTACCGGCCAGGAAAGAATGGAGACATTCAAGAATGATTCTGGCCACCCCGGCACAGTTCTGCAAGTGGGCCACCAGCAACTCATGGTCAACGGTATCAAAAGCAGCCAACAAATCTGACAGGACCAGGAGGGTGGAACAATCCCAGTTTAATTCACGGCGGAGGTCATTGACCAAGGCCACAAGCGCAGTGGCATAACCTTAATGAAAGTCAGACTGCAAAGGATCAAGAAAACCAATGCTATCCAGATGTGCCCCGAAGCTGCTGAGCCACGACACATTTAATAAACTTCCATAAAAAGGGAGGGTTAGAGATGGGCCAATAACTGGTGAGAGAGTCAACATCAAGTGATGGCATCTTGAGCAGAGGTCATACCACAGCCTCCTTCAAAATACCTGCCCTCCCACAGGGAGGCATTGAACATCCCAGTCATCAATGGTCCCTATGTCTCCTAGCTGGCCTTGACCAACTAGGATGGGCATGGGTCTAATTAACACAATGTGGCTCTAACAGCCCCAAGAACATCCTCTGCATCGATGGATGACAGTGACTGGAACTAATCCCATAAAACAGGACAAGACGGGGCATTCAGTACCTCTGTTTTTCCTACTGTATCAAGTGCAGCATCAAAACAGTGGTGAATGTGAGTGATTTTGTCTGTTAAATAGTCTACAAGTAAAGTCATAGTGAGCACTGGAAGACTCCAGCCCCAGGTGAAGAAAGGTCGAACTGACCAGTCCATTCACCACCTGGAAAATCTCAGCTTGATGAGACTTCAGGGATGATATGAGGACAGCAAACAACCCCCTCTTTGCTGCTTGCACAGCCACCAGCATAGGCTCTCAAATTAGCTCTATGCTGCAGTCAGTAGACTTCAGATTTGGTTTGATGCCACAGGCTTCCTATCTGCTGCCCTTCTTGCTTCAGTTGGCACAGATCCTCTGTAAACCATGGGGCCTTGAGCCGCCAATGCTCAGAGAGCGGATGCCTGGGACCCGACCGATCGATGGCCTCATCCAGCAAGGCGTTACAGTAAGCTACAAGGTTGTTGAGAGGTCGACTGTCAACATCAGAGGGTATCTCCCCCAGAGCATTCTGGAACCATTCAGGTACCACAAGTCGCCAGGGGCGGACCATTCAAATATGTCCCACACCTTTCCAGAGGCTGACGTGTGCCAGGCAACAGTTCGTAGGAGATAATGATCCATTCATGATGGCATCTGTTTTCCTGATCCCACGCAGTCTGGTTTTCGCCCAGATTACAGCACGGAGACTGCTTGTGTCCTTGGTTGATGACCTCCTCATGGAATTGGACATGGGTCATATGACCCTGTTGGTCAAACTATTGGTGGCTTTCGACACTGTTAATCATGAGTTGTTGGTGACTCATCTGGGGGACCAGATGGGGGTAAATGGGACCATTTTATGATAGTTGCATTCATACCTTGCAGATAGATCTCAGTGGGTGATACTGGTTGACTAGCTCGTCCCCTGGTGGTCTTCCATGTGGGGTCCCACAGGGTTCCATCTTGTCCCCTCTCTTGTTTAATGTGTATATGAAGCCACTTGGGGAGGTCATGTGCAACTGTCATCAATATGCAGATGACGCCCAGCTGTATTTGTTCTTTTCATCTGACTCAGGCCCAGTCTCTTTGCTGTCTCGGTGCTTGGCTGCTGTGGGGGATTGGATGAGGTCAAGCCAATTGAAGCATGATCCCAATAAAACAGAGATGATGTTAGTTGGTGGGACTGGTGATCTGAGTGAGGACGTTCCCCCCATTATTGGAGGTGTTCGTTCTCCCTTGGTTCCATCTATGCAGAGACTGGTGGTGCTCCTGGATTCCCAGATGTGTCTGGATCTCCAGGTGTTGGCTATGGCCAGGGGCACCTTTCACCAACTACATCCTTTGAGGCTGTTAGAGCCACATGTCTCGGACTCCAATCTCACCACTAGGGATGGGCAAACGCGGTTCAGAAGTTCGGTGTTTGGCCCGAACTTGGTCTGTTTGGATGACCGAACTCAAACCCGAACCCGAACCCAAACATGCCGAACCGATCCGAACACCGAACGTTGAAATGGCCGAACACTTCGGTCAGTTCGAATCACATTCGGTTGAGTTCGGGTGGCTAAAACGTGGTCTTAGGTCTACTGTCAGGTCACTGGAAGGCCAAATGTAGCAGGGAGGGGGAAGTCAACTGACTCAGCTAGGAGCAGACTTCCAGGCACCAGGGGTGGAGGCTGGAGAGTGACTTAGAGTAGCAGCCAGCCTGCTGAATCACCATCCCTCAGACCACTGGCTTCGCAGTCTGCGATTGGCCACGGGCTAAGCTGCACATAGTCAATGGAGCTTGTGGTGAAGCGGGCGCAGCAAGAAACAAAATTATCTGCCTCCCCACTTCCCAAAACCTTCTGAGCTAGTCACTGTTCCTGAACAGCAGGCGTTTCAGAAAGCTCCTTTTATTTATTTATTTATTTATTTAATTTATATCCCACCCCTCCTGAATACAGCTCAGGGCGGCTTCCAACAATAAAAAAACACATACAATATAAAACAATTTAAAACATATAAAAATACAATATCAAATATTAAGAACAGGGCCCGGGATACATTAAACAATAATTATGGTAGGGGAGATAAAAAATCCAATAACCCCTTCCCCTCCCCAAAGGCCTGGGCGAACAGCCAGGTTTTACACCTTCGCTGGAATATCAAAAGGCTTGGGGCCAGGCGATCTTCCTCTGGTAGGATGTTTCAAAGATGCGGCCCGGCCACCGAGAATTCCCTCTCCATTGTGGCCCCCCACTTAACACAGGGGACCTCCAAGAAGGAACCCCCAGAAGACCAAATGAGCTGCTCTGGGGCACGGAGGGTGAGGCAGTCCCTGAGGTATGAGGGGCCGAGTCCATGAAGTGCTTTGTAAATCAGTATCAATACCTTGAACCTGGCTAGGCACGCTATCGGCAACCAGTGCAGAGCCCGGAGCACAGGTGTTATGTGCTCCTGACGACTCGTCCCCAAAAGGAGACGGGCTGCCACATTCTGCACTAGCTTCAGCCTCCGAACCAGACACAAGGGAAGCCCCGTGTAGAGCGTGTTGCAGTAGTTCAGCCTCGAGGTGATGAAGGTATGGATGATGGAGGCCAGGTCTGGGCCAGAGATGAACGGATGCAGCCGCCGGACCAGATGCAACTGATGAAAGGCAGCCTTTGCGACTGCCTCCACCTGCCACTCCAGGCGGAGATCCACGTCCAGCACCACCCCAGACTACGGACCTGTTGAGATATGGGAGGGTGAACCCCCCCAATAAGGGGTGCTGACACCTCCCTCGCTCTCCCCACCATATCACCTCTGTCTTATCAGGGTTGAGCTTCAGTCTGCTCTGCCACATCCATTCCGCCACGGCCTCCAAACACGGATAGCACCGAGACAGCAGGGTCTGGGTCCATTGAAAAAGAGAGGTACAGCTGAGTATCGTCAGCATATTGGTGACAACACACCCTGAACCCTCTCACGACCTCCCCCAGGGGCTGCATATATACATTAAATAATAATGGAGACAGAATGGAACCCTGCGGAACGCTGCATGATAAGACCCGGGGGCAAGATGTCTCCTTCCCCAGCACCACCCGCTGGCTTCTTCCCGACAGGAATGAATGGAACCATTCAAGAACAGTCCCATCCAGACCCCCCAGGTCATGCAACTGTCTCAACAGCAGGCCATGGTCCACGGTATCAAAAGCAGCCAAGAGATCTAGCAGGATGAGAAATGTTGAGCATCCTGCATTCATCTGCCGGTGGAGATCGTTGACCAAGGCCACCAATGCCATCTCAGTGCCATAGCCGGGACGGAACCCAGATTGAAACGGTTCCAGGAAACCGATGCTGTCTAGATGCACCTGGAGCTGGATTGCCACTGCCAGCTGAATAACCTTCTCTAAAAAGGGAAGGTTAGAGACAGGTCGGTAACTGGCGAGGGCATCCACGTCCAGAGATGGTTTCTTCAGCAGGGGGCACACCACAGCCTCCTTGAGACTGGGTAACAACCTCCCCTGCTGCAAAGACGCATTCACTACCCTTGCCAGCACCGTCCCCAATGTCTCCCTGGAGGCTTTCACCAACTAGGACGGGCATGGATCAAGTTCGCAACAAGTGGACCTCACAGACCCCAAGACATCTGCCTCGTCGGCCAGCATAACTTCCTGAAACTTCCCCCACAAAGATGGACTGGATGGAGCCTCCATCACCTTGCGCTCTCTACCTACTGCCCCTAATCCAGCGGCAAAGTCGCTCTGAATCCGAGCGATCTTGTCTGTGAAGTAGGTGAAAAACTCCTCACAGCGGGCCTGGGACAAGTTCCTGTTCAGGTGGAGCGAGGCCGGACTAACCAACCCCCACACCACCCGAAACAGCTCCACCAGATGGGACTTTGCAGACGCTATGAGGACAGCAAGGAACTCCTTCCTCACTGCCCTCACAGCCTCAACATTGGACCGCAAATGGGACCTGTGAAGAAGTCGGTCGGACTCAGAGTGAGTACGCCACCAGCATCGCTTCAGTCTCCACCCTACTTGCTTCATACACCACAGCCCCTCAGTAAACCAAGGGGCTCTGCAGTGACGAGTCCAAGGCAGAGGGCATCTCGGAGCCACCTTGTCGATGGCCTCCTCCAGCAAGGTGTTCCAACACTGGACCAGCTCATCGAGCACACTTCATCCAGCATTTCCCAGCTCCCCAATCCATTGCCATCCTCCTCCTATTTCTCCCACCCAACCCATCTACCTCCATATTCTCATTTATTTACCTTAGCTTAGATAGATTTAGTTGTTATTTTTTGTTTTTATCCCTCCCTGTGTTCAATCTTCCTTCCTCCCTCCCCCCTCCATTGAATCCTTTCCCTATATATTCCATCCCCAGTGATTCCCTTCCCTTCCCCTGTTTTTTTATTCATTTAGAGTAGGATTGTTATAAGATTTATTTAGGTTTCATTTCAGTTTTATACCCCTCCTTGTGTTGTTTGTGATTACCCCCCAACGCCCATCCCATATATCGATAGATAGATAGGTAGATATATTTTTGGTTTGAGATAGTAGGAGTTAGTTTACTGAAAGAGATAGCATTCAGTGATTCAGCTTTAGGGTTTGTTGGAGCTACTTAATCCATTTAGTTCATAGCATTTAGAATAGTTATTAGTTAATAGTGGTTACGTTTAGTGTAGCTATAGATATATATAATATTAGATTTTTAAAAATCCAAAAAATACTTTATATATAATTATATATAATTAAAAACATTATTTTCAGGAGAAATGGAGAACGGAAGGAGAGGCCGATCTGCTGCCCATAGGGGAGGCAATGAGGCACTTGTCAGAGGCGTACGGGGCCATGCATGGGGAGCAGAAGCAGGCAGCAGCAGTAGCCAGAGGCAGAGCATATCACCCTCTCCCAAAATCAGCAGGCCTGCTTTAGGGAAACAGGCTGCTCTGCACTGCCTCCTGGCATTGCTCTCCACTGACATGCAGGGCACTGGAAGGCCTACAGGACTTGAGGCTCAGGCTACATCGGTATCTGCTGTGGGTGGTGCTGGAGCAGGTGCTGGGGATGCTTCTACCGATGTTCCTCCAGGACCACCAATGTCCCCCACAGTCGAGGCAATCCCCAGCAGTCCAGAGCTGGTGGATCCCACCTTGTCTTCTATAGGCAGGGCCCGATCCCCAGGCAATGCCAGTACTAGGGAGAGAAGCAGCAGCAGCAGCACTAGCAGCTACAGAAAGGGGGACAGGGAGAGTGCCAGCAGCATGGAGGGCACGGGCAGTCTAGCCTCTGGGTCACAGTGCTCCCCTTCATGGGACATCACCGTGATCGCAGGGGACAGTGAGGAAGAGGCAGTCAGTGACACTAGTGCCGCAGAGGAGATCTATGTACACGAGGCGATGTCTTATCCTCCACCCAGAGCTGCATCACCAGTGCAACAAAGTTCTCCCTCTCCCAGAAGTGCTGGCAGCAGTGTGTCCACCGAGGCGGGCAAGAAGACATGAGAGGGGAAAAAAATTTCTGTCTGGGATCATTTTAAGCCAGTGCGGGCAGATGATCGCAGAGAGGTGCAGTGCACACTATGCAAAAAGGTGGTGAAGCTCAGGAAGATGCTTGCCAACCTTGGCACAACTGCAATGGCCAGGCACCTCAAGGCATGCCACAGTGCTGTGTTGCTGAACGGGAAGGCAGGGGAAGTGGATGCCAGCGGGTTCCTGGCTCCAGCAGCCAGTCGACCGGCCCATTCAGCGGGCCAGCATCCTGCAGCAACTGCTGCTGCCTCTACCAGCAGCAGAACAATAGCAGGAGTCTCCCCAGCAGCGCCGTTAGTTCACCATGGAGGAGATGGGGTGAGGGGATGTGTCAAGGCCATTGTCAGGGTGCTGTGACACAGGCTTCCAGAAGAAAGTCAAGTGCCTGGTGGCCAAGATGATTGCCCTGGATGGCCAGCCCTTGTCCATTGTGGAGGACAAGGGCTTCCAGAAGCTGATTGGGTTCCTGACCCCCAACTTTTAGCTGCCTTCCCGCTCCGCCCTGAGTTGGACTGTGGTGCCACAGCTCTATAGGGCTTTGGAGGAGCGGGTGAGGAAACAGCTTGCAGGGGCTGGGGGAACAACGGTCCACTTTACGATGGACCTGTGGTCCCCCAGAAACGCCAAGCATGCCTACCTGGCGGTGACGGCACACTGGTGGCAGGACGCAGAGGCAGCGCTTGGCAGTGGCAGGAGGGGACCTGAAGCAGGGTATAGGTGAGGTCTGCTTCAGGTCCAAGTTATGGACAGATCCCACACTGTGAGGAACCTCAAGGCAGTCCTGGTCACCATGGTGAGGAAGTGGCTCACGCCAGGCATGGTCTTCACCAAGGGGTGTGTGGTCACGAACAACGCAGCCAATATCCTTAAGGCAACCCATGATGGGGGCTTCACAAGCATCCCTTGCGCCGCACACACCCTCCATCTCATGGTGAAGGACGCTCTGGCCTTGGGGGAGAAGGAGATTGGACCATGCACCCTTAGCTCCTTGGTCAAACGGGGGAGGAAGCTGGTGGGCTTCTTCAACCAGACCGTGAAGGGAAGCCAGCTCCTCCAGGCGAAGCAGGCCGAGCAAGGGTCCATAGTGCACACCCTTATCCAGGATGTCTCCACCCGGTGGAACTCCACCTTCCTGATGCTTGAGCGGCTTCTTGAACAGAAAGCCGCCCTGCTTCAGGTGGAACTGGAGACAGACATCGAGTCACCTGCAGGGTACAACAGGGAGGAATAGGATATTATATCCCAAACTATCTCTGTCCTGAGACCATTCCTGGGCATCACGGAGACATTGAGCAGCTCCACTGCCACCCTCAGCCAGGTGACCCCGCTGATGCATAGTCTCCACAACAGCCTGGATGAGATTCTGGGGGCGGAGGAGGGGCGGGAGCATGGCCTTCAGGGCAGGAGAATGTACGCTGAGGCAATAGACCTAGCTCAGAAGTTGAAGGTGGGCCTGAGAGCACACTTTGAAGACCTCCTGCGCCGGGACAAATATGTCCTGGCAACCATGCTGGACCCCAGGATCAAGGGCATCATGGTACGTGAGACTGCGGTCTATGGCCTACAGAAGGGGACTCTGGTCCAGAAGGTCAGGCAGGCAGAGTGAGCCATGCAGCAGGATGCCCTGGGGATGGTGGGAGTGGGAGCAGCAACCTCTTCCAGCCATCTGGGTCTATTCCTGCCTCCAGTCCTAGGTGTAGCAACAGCACCAGCAGCACCAGCAGGACCCCTACTGCCAGCAGTTCCTCCTCTGTTCTGTCCACTCTGGGGAGCATGGGACGCAGCACCAAAGGGCAAGTAGCATGGCTGAGGGCAGTGGGCCAGGTGGTGTCCACCCAGAGCTACCGGAGGGAGTATAATGGTGCCTCAGCAGCAGTGAAGACCTATCTGGAGGAGGAGTCATGCATAGATCCCAGCAGCGATCCCTTGACCTACTGGGCCGGCAAGGCCAACGCGTGGCCGGCCCTGTCCAAAGTGGCCAAGGGTATCCTGTCCTGCCCACCAACCAGTGTCCCCAGCGAGAGGGTCTTCTCCATCGTGGGGGACATATGCGCACCGCACCGCCTGAGACTGGGGGCCAAGTTGGTGGAGCAGTTGCTCTTTCTGAAGGTTACCCTTCCGCTGCTGGGATTCCTGGAGCTACCCCTGGACAAGGAGTAATGGTGCAGTGGCACACGGCATCCCATGCCAGGGGCAGTGTTGGGACAGGGCTCCTCCTCCCCTTCCATCTGGGTAGGGCTATTGTTTCCGTGCTGCTGAGGTGCTGTCCCTCCCTCCCAATGCCTGTCACCCACCCTGTCTCTGTCTCTGTCTCTGTCTCTCTCATACTAGATGGCCTCGGCCACCTTATCTGACTGACCTCAGGATGCAGGGTGGGATTAGGAAACAAACTGTAAGCCTGCCAGCCAGCCTATGGCTAGCCAATGCCATACGATCTCGGCCTGCCTATGTGCCGCTGACTGACTCTCACTCTCTTGTGCTGCACAGTCTTTGCTAGCCTATCTGATTGCCCTGCTACCTATGTCCCAACCTGCCTGCCCTACTGACTCCCATGCAACGCTGCCTGTCTTCCCGCCCTGCTTGCCACCAAGCTCAAAGCATGCATCAGTCTCCCTTTCATATCAAGGTGCCTGTCTTCCCACCCAGGTTGCCTAGCTAAAAGCCTGAACAAGCCCACCTGCCCAGCCCTACTGCCTCTCATGACATGCTTCCTGCCTGCCTGCCCAGGTTGTGAAGCTTGAACCCTCCCTCAATCTGCTTGAATGCCGCTCATGTCATGGCACCTGACTGCCTGCCTGGGGCAACCAATATCTGCTGCTGCTAGTGCCACTGGCACTAGTTATTCCACTGCATGATAAGAGGCTGCCACTCCAGCCCCAGGACCAGCCCTCATGGTCCCCGGGCCAAGTTACAGGCAGGGAGGGCTGTGGCTAAGATGTACAAGCTGCCACCTTAGCCCTGGGACCCACCGTGATGGGTTTGGGGCTGTCATTCATCTCACACTGTGCTGTCATTCTACTGCCCCGAGAAGCAGCCACTCCAGTTCCAGCATCCGCTGCCTGGGTACCAGGGCCAAGCTACTGGCAGGGAGGACTGTGGCCAAGATGTACAAGCTGCCACCGTATCCCTGTGACCGACCGTGATGGGTCCGGGGCCTTCATTCCTCACACAATGTGATGTCTTTCCACCTCATTCAGAAGCAACCACTGCAGCCTCGGCACCCGCCGCTTGGGTCCCAGGGCCAAGCTACTGGCAGGGAGGACTGTGGCCAATACCTACAAGCTGCCACCCTAGCCCCAGGACCCACCGTGATGGGTCTGGGGCCGTCATTCATCTCACACTGTGCTGTCATTCTACCACCCCGAGAAGCAGCCACTCCAGCCCCGGCACCTGCCGCCTGGGTCCCGGGGTCAAGCTACTAGCAGGGAGGGCTGTGGCCAAGATGTACAAGATGCCACCCTAGCCCCATGACCCACCATGATAGGTCTGGGGCTGTCATTCATCTCACAATCTGATGTCATTCCACCTCAATCAGAAGCAGCCACTCCAGCCCCGGCACCCACGGCCTGGGTTCTGGGACCAAGTTACTGGCAGGGAGGGCTGTGGACAAGATGTACAAGCTTCCACCCTAGCCCCAGGACCCACCGTGATAGGTCTGGGGCCATCGTTCCTCGCACACTGTGCTGTCATTCCACCCCACTGAGAAGTAGCCACTTCTGCCCCAGGAATAGCCCCAGGGGCTCTGACTGCTCCTCCCCCTCAAAAGCACTAGGCACCTGCCAGTCCCTTCACAATCACAACAACACCTGCCTAGCTCTTTGGATCAACTCTGTAAGAGATCCTTGGACTACACGCTATTTAAAGCAAGGTTCTGCACCTTGGCCACCAATGTCTGTTTCTTCAGGTGCCAATGGCCCCCAGGCCAGACCTATATTCTGTCTGTGCCATGATTCCAATGGCTTTAAGAAACAGCTGCTGCTGTCAGACCTATATGCAGTCTGTGCCCAGTGTTCTGTACCTCGGGTGGCCGCCAAGCTCAAAGCAATAAAAGCATGCCTCTATTTCCTCAGCCCACCTTCATGCCTCTCATGTGAAGGTGCCTGTCAACCCACCAGGTTGCTGTCAAGAAAGAGAGAGAGAGAAAGTCCACCCACTGCTTGAAGGAAAGACAGACACGATTCCACCCATGCTGTCACCAGCACTATATGGCCAGAGAGAGAGAGTGACAGAGAAATTCCCATTCCCAGATAGAACTAGTTAGATGGAAGTTAGAGGGAGAGAGCTCAGCTAGGTATATCCTAGCTGCCACCAGCCAAAACATGGAAGAACTCCCATCTGTGCTGCACCCATTTGTTAACAGGAGACCCCCTCCCACTCGTGACCTCTCGGGGTGATGTACCCCAATAATCACCGTTCCTTAAACGTCAGGGGGGAATTGGCTTAAAGACTTAAACTGGGGTCTCCATGTGTTCAAAGGATCAAGCTGAGAACAGTACGTGCTACAGGCAATATTATGGACCCTCCCCAAAAAGAAAGAGAGACAAGGAGACAGGTATCTAAAAACAACAGGTTTATTGGTATATAACACAGAGAAACACAGCCCCGGTCTGGCTGGTGGGGTTTAAAACACAAGCGGTTTGCGGGGATAGTAGGAGAAGAGGGGGTGTATTCTGGTATTGGCTCAGTGAGGGGGAGCAAGAGAACACGATAGGGAGAGGGAAAGAGACAGGGAGGGAAAAAGGGCTTCCCCAGTTGGCTGGGAAAGTCTGGACCTGCAGTTACCTTTTCCTGGCCTGTTGAGATGGGACAGGCAGCCCACAGATCCAGCGGAGCTTGGGGTATGGAGGAAGAAAGAAGGGGCAGACCAGAGTTTGGAAGAAGTCTGAATGCAGACACGCACAGAGCGACCTGCACATATCTGGGTCTCAAGACTTCTCAGAGGTAGAAGGAAAACTGTAGGGCAGTTATTGGATACTGAAAAAAAAGCTTTCTGGGAGGCTACACAGGGTCGTTTGGGGTGTACAATGGGCTAACGAGGGGAGGTTACTTCCATGACAAAGTGGGCCATACTAGATGCCCAATATATCTTTGTCACAGGGGGAAACTATAAACAGAAGATGCAGGGAGGGGAGGTAAGGCTAACGATGGTCTTTAGGGTACAATTGGTGTGTGTCTGGTTTCTCTTGGGGAATGCAGGGATTGGGGGGGTGTTTCTGTACTGAGTCATGGCCACCAGTTCCTTGTTACAACAGGGTGAGCCCTCCTTCTTAATGACCCCATTCTTTACTCAGATGGCCCTCCCTTCCAGTCCGTTTTTCCACCTTTGGCTAGTATCTTTCCATGAGTGTCTCCTTGTTTCTATGGCTAGGGTAGCTGGGCATATCCTTATTTTCTCTCTGTTTTCATCTGCACCCTCCTTTCTGCTTGTGTACCTCATATGGGGAGGCTTCCCTGTCAAGCCTCTATCCCCATGTTTTCCGGCCTCAGTTGGTTCCTGAGGGCTTTTTGCATGCCCTTCTTCTCAGGTCCCTTGGCCTCAGTTTACATAGCAAGAGTTGGGGGGGGGGTGCAATTCCCATTGTAGGGGAATTTTAGGGGTCCATTCTTATCAGTCCCCCCATTGGGAACTTTTTAACTTGTTAAAGCGGTTCCCACAATTAAGGATGTGCCGCCCCTGAACCACAGCCTTCAATACGTTGGCCCACAACATGCAAAAACACCAGCCGCTGGAAGATCTATGACCAAAGTAGTCTGTTAGAGTCTATAGGACACTGGTGCCTAGAACCCCAGTTCAGCAAGACCCTCTTCCCTTTGATTATTGTGCGATGGCATGGGCAGAACATAATGAGATGGTGGGGGTGGCGCGTTCTGGGTGACGGAGGGAATAATCAATGGGGCGGAAAGTGGAAGGAAACCAGAAGAAGAATAAAAACATAATACAGTACAGACCAGGGTATTCAAACTATAAAAATCAATGAAATATGAAGGGAAAATATCTAAGGGAGTCAATGAAATAACCATTCAAGAAAAACAATACAATATCTAAGGGAGTCAATGAAATACAAGGGGTAAAATCAATACATACAAGAAAAACAATAAACATGCTATACATAGGTATACCTGGGAGCTACCTGTTCTATTTACCATCTGGCTAGGGTCATCTGGGCTTTTTATTACCACAGGGTACTCTCATTTTACTCACATGCGAGCCTTGGCCATGGTTTGCTAATTTCCTTGAGAGATCGTGCATGCTTTAGAGAAATGGATCTCTTCTTAAATTTAGGTCCCAATTTCCAAATTATAATTCACCACCCCCCTTTGATACCCTGTGGCCAGAAGGCCTGAGCCAAATTACCAGTTTGTACCTTTAACAAGGAGTCCCATTCGATGGGACAATTCCACCTAGGTGTATCCTGTAAGGCATAATGGTTTATAAGCTTCAGCTGCTGGAAAGAGCTGAGGCAACTCAAACATAGCTTTTAATAGAAGCTGAAACAACTGTTGTGGCCGGGAGTGCTGGAGCAAAAGGCAAAGTTCTTCTGCTCGTGGGCCAATGTTCTGAGGGAGAGATGTTCCAGGCGGCGAGAATCCTTCCCAAAGAAAACCCGAGTTCTCAAAGTCTGGTGGTCCTGCTGGGGGGCTTGCTTCACGTTTTGGAGCTACAAAAGAGGGGCCACTCATGCTACACGCTGCTGGCTGTCCTGGCTGGGAAGCTGCATGTAACAAGTGGGGGCTCGGGACGGGCTCCAGTGAACATCCGGGTCCACAGGTTCTGTTCCTGGCATTGACCTCTGGATTGGCTCCCTCCCGTTTAGTCACTGGGTTTACAGATCTCCTTCCCGGCTTTGGTCCTGGGACTGGTTTTACTTCTCACTGCCGCTACTTGCATCTTGATATGCCTGCTGAGTTAAAACATCTGGGGGGGCTTTCTCACCCAGCGGCGAGGGTTAACCAGGGACAAGGGGAAAGGTTGAGGACCTAGGAGTCCCTCCTTCCAAGAAAAAGGAAAGAATGGTGGCGGGGGGGGGGTGAAACCAAAGAGATGGACAATTTTATGACTCATCGCTGACATATCTAATAAGGGGGTTGAACTCCCACATTTCTCCGCAGAGGGGAACGGATGGAGGTTGGTTTCCTTCCAGGACTGGATACCTGTTCCCCGGCCTTCCCTTAATTACAACTTGGCCTGTGATGAACTGTATCATGTGGGGATTTTCTCTCATAACTAGCTCCCATCTAGCAGAGCCATTATGGTAAAACTTTACAACCACTCTCTCCACAACTCCCCCCGTGGCTTTCCCGGTGGCCACCTCAATGAGAGTTCTGTGTGGCCCTCCAGCCTTGCTATAGCAAAACCTGAAATGAAAGGTTTGTCTGTTGATCAGGTTGCTTACCCGTGCTGCTAATCTCATAGCTGGATTGACTGAGATACTGTTCTGGTTGTGTGTCAAGTGGGGATACATCTAGTCCCTTGGTCTCCTGGGCCTTACCCTCCTATTCATGGCTGCCTTGTGATGAGGCTGAGAGTTCTTCTGAGCAGGGGTGGAAGAGCTAATCAGATGAGGCGGGGGCTCCCCAGGAACAGGGGAGAGGGGGAGGCTTATTTACATTGTATTAGGTCCCCCCATCCCTTTCCCAAGACTGTAAGCAAGCCTTTTCACAGGGGAGGAACGGAAACCTGAAAGCACCACAGGGGGGCTGAGGAGGCCCCTCCTCCCAAGGTACAGTGTTTGCTTCACTGATCCTGGAAGCTAGAGCAGGTTATGGAATCTGGGCCCATTAAAGGGAAGGAAACAAGCAAAACAGGGGGGTTTATTTACAGCTTGATTACGCATACATGGACCAGGGACCACTGCTGCTGGTTAGGGCATAGTGGGGGAGCCACATTGATAGGTGAGTGAAATACATTTCCCAAAACAGGTTGGTGAACGTCATCATCTCACTCCAAGCCCTGTCCTGGGGACCTGGCCATGGAGGGGGGCTCTTGAGGAACCCTACAGGATTCTGGACATTCCAGGGGTTGTTCCTAGGTGTGGGGTTCATGGCATGCCTGAAGGGCACCAAGAAGTGGGGGCCATTAAAAGTAACGGCCTGCACTTGCTCTAGTTGTTGCTTTCTATCAGGCCACTTGCCTCCTCCCATTTCCCTCATTAAGTCTGCCACCTGCTGAATGTCTGTGGATAACTCATCCCAGGTAATCTGTGACAGATCTACTCTCCCCATTGCCGTTTTGATTGGGGAGGCAAGTCCTGCATACGTGGCCTGTATAAAATCTCTAGAGTCATATTGCATGACTTGCCTCCCATTTCTTTGTACCGGGAGCACAACCTCTGCTAAGGCCCCTAATAGCTTTTTCCTGGACACATAGGACTCAGGCTGCTCTCCTGGAGCCTGAGACTCCACAAGAAACAGCCTCTGTGGGCTCTGTCCCGGGAGCAGGAACTGCAACACTGCCTTCATCCACTCACCACAGTTGGCACCGTGGAGGTCAGCCATGCCTAGCCATGCTTCCAGGATCTGCGCATGGGCAAAGGACGTGCTGGCCCGAGCCAATTGTTTCAGATCTACCCCGTCTGCAGTGAGGTACATCTGCCACACCTTAGCCATCCATGAAATGGCTGTATTCTGGTTCAGTGGACCTATATGCTCAGTGATAGCTTTTGCCTGAGTGGGGGTCCACCAAATTGTCTCTCTAATCTGTTCATGGGTCGCCCTTCCTCCTGCCCCCACACGTTCCACATCTCAGCTCACAACTGGAGCTACAGACTCTGGTGTTCGCCAGGCTGGATTGTGGGGGGCCTGGGGGATGGCATCTGTGGGCAGGTTGGGCTCTTCTCTAGGGAACAGTATGGACCCCACCCCAGGAAGATCCGCAACCCACACGGCGGCTACCAAGCCTTTGTGCATGTCGAGTTCTCCCCGCAACTTCTCTATTGCTGCTTCGCAGGCATCATGGCTCAGCGCGACTTTAGGTGTCTGCCAGGACGAGAGCTGCTGACTGGACTTACCCTAGCTGTTCCTGTGATCCCTCTAACTCCCTCTCTGCCTGCTCTGCCCTGATCAGTGCCACAGTGTTTTCCTCCTGAGCTTTCCTCAGGAAGGAGGTTAAGTTCCATTTCTCAGCTACCAGCTCGCTCTTGTCTCTCTCCAGCTCCTTACACCGAGCCTCCCATTTCTACACCTTCTTTCCTTATTTCCCAGCTCTTTCCCCCTCTGCTTCACATTTCTGCCTAGCATCCCTAAACAGATCCCACAAGTCCTCACATGCACGCCACAGTGCCCAGGCTCAGCAAGCATCCCTCTTACTACCTTTGGGTTTAAACCTCTGGCAGTAACCATCATATGCCCTACTAACTGATGTCACCGGGTCCTCGGTTTTAAAGCACCCTGGCTTCCATGGGCATTCTCCCTTTTCCGCTGCCCATTTCTCTAATCTGGGTGCCCCGGGCTCCTGGTGCAATATTCCCTCTACCTCCCAGGTATTAATTGCTTTCCCAGAGCTTGTGCTAGGGTATCCCTCCAATATCACCTCTACATTCCAGTAATATACCCCTCAGGCAGTGGACACAGTCCCACCCCAACACAGTTTTAACAGTCGGGGGACCCACACTTGAATCCCCAGACACAAGTTGGTACAGGCCATTCCCAAACCAATAAGTTCAAGTGTCTCCCTACCCGACATTACGGGCAAGAGACCCCAATATTCCCAGGGCTGTGCTGGTGACTGCACCTGCGCCTCCTAAGACCACAACTGTCCCAACATTTTTCCAATTTGCTCCACACGTGCCACTGCACGTTCGAGACTTGAACAGTTAAACTGGACCTAAGTCTGCTTTTCCAATTTGCTCCACATGTGCCACTGCACATTCAAGACTCTTTTAAACTGGACCTCAGTCCGCTTTTACACACACACAGATCCCAGGACTGCCTTTGCAACCTCAAGATTCACAACCCATTGCCCCAATACAATTCCTCCCCAACAACCCAGAACCCGAATCCTTAAATCCACAGGTCCAGAGAGGAGAAAGGAGATAGAAAATGACACAGGAAAGCGATAGAAATATGGGGGGTTTGGCTGACTGTAGCTACATATGCCTCCGTGGACAATCCTGCATAGATTACCATGTGCTTGCCCGAGTTCTCCACCAATCTGTTAACAGGAGACCCCCTCCCACTCGTGACCTCTCAGGGTGATGTACCCCAATAATCACCGTTCCTTAAACTTCAGGGGGGAATTGGCTTAAAGACTTAAACTGGGGTTTCCATGTGTTCAAGGGATCAAGTTGAGGACAGTACGCGCTACAGGCAGTTTTATGTACCCTCCCCAAATAGAAAGAGAGAGAAGGAGACAGGTATCCAAAAACAACAGGTTTATTAGTATATAACACAGAGAAACACAGCCCCGGTCTGGCTGGTGGGGTTTAAAACACAAGTGGTTTGCGGGGATAGTAGGAGAAGAGGGGAGGGTATTCCGGTGTTGGCTCAGTGAGGGGGAGCAAGAGAACACGATAGGGAGAGAGAAAGAGACAGGGAGGGAAAAAGGGCTTCCCCAGTTGGCTGGGAAAGTCTGGACCTGCAGTTACCTTTTCCTGGTCTGTTGAGACGGGACAGGAAGCCCACGGATCCAGCGGAGCTCGGGGTATGGAGGAAGAAAGAAGGGGCAGACCAGAGTCTGGAAGAAGTCTTAACGCAGACACGCACAGAGCGACCTGCACATATCTGGGTCTCAAGACTTCTCAGAGGTGGAAGGGAAACTGTAGGGCAGTTATCGGCTACTGAAAAAAAAGGTTTCTGGGAGGCTACGCAGGGTCGTTTGGGGTGTACAATGGGATAACAAGGAGAGGTTACTTCCATGACAAAGAGGGCCATACTAGATGCCCAAGATATCTTTGTCACAGGGGGAAACTATAAACAGAAGATGCAGGGAGGGGAGGTAAGGCTAATGATGGTCTTTAGGGTACAATGGATGTGTGTCTGGTTTCTCTTGGGGAATGCAGGGATTGGGGGTGTTTCTGTACTGAGTCCTGGCCACCAGTTCCTTGTTACAACAGGGTGAGCCCTCCTTCTTAATGACCCCATTCTTTACTCAGAGGGCCCTCCCTTCCAGTCCGTTTTTCCACCTTTGGCTAGTATCTTTCCATGAGTGTCTCCTTGTTTCTATGGCTAGGGTAGCTGGGCCCGATCCTTATTTTCTATCCATTTTCATCTGCATCCCCCTTTCTGCTTGTGCACCTCGTATGGGAAGGCTTCCCTGTCAAGCCTCTATCCCCATGTTTTCTGGCCTCAGTTGGTTCCTGAGGGCTTTTTGCATGCCCTTCTTCTCACGTCCCTTGGCCTCAGTTTACATAGCAAGAGTTGGGGGGGGGGCTACACATTGTAGGGGAATTTTAGGACATTCTTATCATTCTTATCACATTAATTAATGCCCATCGTCCACATCCAGCACACAGCAAACCTACTGTAATGAGATTGAATAAACCCACAACATATTATATGTGCCTGCCTGCCTGCCAGTGCCTGCCTGTGTGTGTCCCTGTACCACTACATACCTGCTGCCCTGCTACCAACTAGCATGGCGCGCATGATCAAATGAAGTGTGCCACATAGGCTTTAGGCTGTCATTCCACTATCCCCAATGCCCACCCGTCCCAGGGACCATCAACAAGATTATGGGACCATCATTCCAGTCACTGGGGGCTGCATTCCATTCCATTGCATCCAGAAGCCTAGTGCCCGCATGCCAGCCTGCCCCCCTCCCCAAAAGCCAATCCTCTGCACCCACCCGTGGATGCCCGCTGAAGCTGACTGCTGAAACTAAAAGCCCCTCCTACCACCAGCTCCCGCTGACTCCTGCACACTGCTGAGGAGCCTGTCTCTCTTTCTCTCTGTCATACCCACCCACACAAACACCAGCCCTGCACCTCCTGGGGGCTTTCTGCTAGTTGAGACCTTGCTGCTGGCACCGCACATCTTTGGGTTACTATGCTACTTGAGGTGCCATGTGCTGCTGGAAGGGATCTAGTAGCTGTATGAGATTCTGCCACCTGTTATCCAGAACTTCAGCACATAGGGATAAAAGAGAGAACATATAAAACGAAGCTCGTAACAATAAATTTGAAAAGTTTACTTAAAACTATTTACAATACAAGAAAACAACAACAACAACAACAGCAACACCATTTAATAAAACAAAAGCAAACATGTAAAGGAAACTTATTAATTAAACAAGCTAAGAGTCACTCAGTCTCTGCCACTGGATCTGTCCCCCGGTATTTGGGGGAAAGGCAACAGGCCTTGGGGTGGCTCACAGTCCTGAGGGCCGGTGGCAACCATGGAGGGGTCCACCACGCCATTGTCCATGGTGTACTCCAACACCTCTGTCAGCTTGTTATGCCACCTGGAGACTGCCTGGTGGTAGACCTGCACATGGCGCAGCTCAGCGGAGACATACTGTCCGTATGCCACCACCCTCTGCCACTCCACCTGCACCGCCTTCATCTCCGCTACCAGGCACTTCTCCAGGTCAGCAGAGGAGTGCTGGACCTTCTCCACAATGCCCTAGGTGAATCAATGCAAACTGACCCAAAGGCCCTTGATCTCAACATCCTCCGGGATTCCGGGGTCTCCACGTTGAGGCTGGAGGTGGGAGGAGGGGAAGGGTTTATATGCCTCCTTTTCCTGGTTGCCTTCCCCCCCTTTTTCATGCACTGCGGGTGAGGAGTCTTCCTCACCCGCCCGCCTCACTCGCATGTCATGGGTCCCTCTATGTGAGCGAGAAGTCCCAATGTGGTCCTGTCCCTCTGCCGCTGGAATATTTTTTTGCAGATCTAGAAAGAGAAGAAAAAGATAGGAACATTAGAAGTGCCATACTGTGTCAGACCGATGGTCTGTCAAGCCCTGCCTGCATTCTGTCGCCATGAGTGGGTGGACTGGGTGGCTATCCAATCTCTCTCTGCAGGGGACATCCATTCCTAACAGGTCAGAGGGCAATTCATTCCCTGTTGTTCCAGTCCCCATGACATACCTTGCATGTGGCGATTCTGTCGCCAGACATCCGATGACTGGCGCCGAATATCTGGGGGTGAGGCTGGCGAGCTCCGCCTAGGGGTCTGGCGACGAGTCGTCATCCTAGGCCTGGTCCTGGCAACAGGGATGGGCCTAGGGCCAGAATCAGATTCCTCTCTGAAATTGGAATACATAAGAACACCAAGTAAATATTATGCATTTATGATGATGCCTCTAATCCAACCTCCTTGGGGTGCTAGGGACGGCAAATAAATTTTTTAAAAAAGCACGTGCAAATCCTGCCCTCCCAGGGTGCTAGGGGATGCTAGATATTTCAACTAGAAAGCCCCCGGCTGGCACCTTCAAATCCTGCCCTCCTTGGGGTGCTAGGGATGGCGACGTGAGATGTGACCCTGTCTGGAGGAATGAGACTGCCCTTATTTGGGGGTGCATAGGGAATGGGATGGTAACTGGAGAGTGGAGACCCTTGATAGCCTGGCACATGTTTGGGTGGGGATGCTCATGCTTTCCTGCCTGAAGAGTCCCCCACACTACAGTACCCTCTCTCTCTGTGGCAGACATCCGCTGCCACCCGCTGTTGGCCACTGTTTGTGCCTGACTGATGCCCACCACCCACCCACACGCCAGTGAGCTGAGCTCGCTCTAACTGATACAGCCTTTCTTGTCTTAAAAGAAAAAAAAAGTTTACCAACCTGGCAGGAATGGCAGTAGAACCCACCGCTTCCTCCTCATCCGAAGAGGAAGCCACTGATGCCACGGGAGGTGGAGCAGGGGCAGCAGCCTCCACCTGTACCTCCTCCTCCTCCTCCTTCTCCTCCTCCATCAGCAAATTGTCCCCCAGCTGGAGTATGTGCACAAAAGCCTTCTTCATTGTTTTTTTGGTTTTTTTACAAAAACCCATACACCAACAGTCACCCACAACACGCACCAACCACCCAAACACACAGCACAGCCAAATCCAACACAATCACAGCCAAAACACATGAACCAAGCAGTCACCAAATGAAACACACACCCACTCGCCTCACAGCTCCACACGCACTCAAATTTCCGGTTTCCGGCGCAATTTCCGACTTCCCGCATGCTCACGATATTTTTAGGCTGAACGCCGAACGCCGAACCATGAACTGAAATGGCCGAACCCGAACTTGGCGATCCACCCGAACAGCCAAACCTGAACTCGGTGATCCACCCGAATGGCCGAACCCAAACGCATGAACCAAACGCGGCCGAACCGAACGACCGAACCCAAACCGCAATCTGTTCGCCCATCCCTACTCACCACTATCATCCAAGTGTTCATTACCTCAAAGCTAGACTTTTGCAATGCGCTCCACGTAGGGCTGCCCATGATGAAGTTTCAGAAGCAGCAGCTAGTGCAGAATGTGGTGGCTCATCTCCTCATGAGGATGGGCCTTAGGGAGCACATAACACTAGTGCTCCAAGCACTGCACTGGCTCCCTATTGACTTCTTGGCGTGCTTCAAGGTGCTGGTTTTGACCTTTAAAGCCCTTCACAGTCTAGGTCCTACTTATTTGAGAGATCACCTCCCCCCTCCCCCCCGGATCCCTGGTTGGCCCCTGCAGTCATCCAGGGGCGCTTTTCTGGAGGTCCCGCCCTTTCGACGAATTCAGATGGAAAGGAGGGCATTCTTGCCAGCTTCACCGTCATTATGGAATTCTTTTCCGCTGGATGTGCACCTCAGCCCAAATCTTCTCGACTTCTGATGAAACTATTAGACCTAGCTTTTCTGTCAGGAATTTTGTAGGGGAGAGGGGGAGGATGGGAGGGGCTTTTAGGATAGGGCAGGTGGGGTTTTTTTTGGGGGGGGGGTTGCACTAGGATTCTTTCCCACACACACAACATAAGTTTTTGTATTGTTTTAATATCTATTTTAATGTTTTAATGTGTTTATATTTTTTTATATATTTTTAGTATTTTGTAAGCTGCCCCAAGTTGCTTGACATGAGAGGGGTGGGGTATAAATACAAACAAACAAACAAACAAAAAGCCCAAGCCAGTGACTTTCCCCACTAATGGATCCCCTGTCTCAAGGCCAGTGCAAAACTCCAAATCCAGTGTGCCCTACTCCTGTCGGGCTGACTGCTATCTGAGACACAGGCCGATAGTTGCTGTGGGAGCCATGAACTTATGCTCTGCATTTTCCATTTTTTCAAAACTTAAATAGGTCAAACTAAAGAATTTACAAAGCTCCATGTACAACATTAACAAGAGGGTTTTTCACCCAATTCTCTTCTCTGTTCAGTTTCTTTCAGTCACTGCTTCCACTCTCCATGGTGGAGCCCCTTCTGTGTAACTACCACTGGTTCGGGCTTTTAAGGAGTCATTCCGTGAGATGAGATTATTTAAGTTTGTCATTTATCTGGCTGCAGCCACCAAAAACTACATCCTGCAAAATCTTACTTTGGTGGTTTGTCACAAGGGACTTACTTGTTACTCTCAGTTTGCCGCAGATCTTAGCATGTGGCAGCAAAAATCAAAAGGAACTGTCAAACTAGGACAATCAAGAGGTGAAAAATTACTGTGAACATAAGTCTCGTATATTTTGCCCAATAAATGCTCTAGTGCTGTTCAGCAGAATCTATCCACTCCATCCAGTTATTTAACTGCAAACGAATTTTTCTCTCCCCACTAGAAGAGTAAATTGCTATAAAAACGACAAAGGAATTGTCAGTTTTAACTGCTATATGCAAGTCTACCTACAGGGAAGTTTTGTTTTATGGAGTCATTTAGACACTGACAGCCAAAGATATGGGCAAAGTCATTCTTGAGTTGTGCAGTATTTTCCAAGTAATAAAATTATACTCAAATGGCTCGAAAGCATACTGCTAGTGTGTAAGTCAGCTTGGTTTTACAGCCTCTGCATATCAGCACTGAAAATGAATATGTATAGCTAAAGAAACAAGCATTTTGGTCTCTTATTTACAACATTCAGGGATTTTTTGACATTCAAAAGATTAAGAAGATTTGTACATCTTCCTGGATACATTAGACTGTGTATCCAATGTATTCTATACAAATATACTGGTATTCTTATGATCCTGTGCCTATAAAATGCAAAACTATTTCTCATAATACAGGAAGAACAGTGCACATCTCTGACTCTTTCCTGCCCATCCAGAGATTTTATAAACCGTCTCATAAACATCCAGTCTTTATGCTGCCTTCTTGTTGACAAGCTGATAGCTGAGGTTGGGTTGTATACCTGCTTAATAGCTTTTTAGTTGTCTCCATAAGTAGACAGCATTATAGATGTTACAATGTTTGTAATGCTTACAGAAGAACAACAAAAATAAAGATTCCAATGCTTCATGGGAGAAAGGTTTGGTTAAAAATATGAATTACATATAATTACCTATATTTCAAAACAAGCCTCCACATTGTGACTGTAAAAAAAAAATTAAAATACAAAAACAAGAAGAAAAGGAATACATAAAAGGCATGAGATGAAGACAGAGTAGGTCAAACTGTCTCTTTTAATTGACAAATTTCTGCTGCTGAGACTGTGCAAGCTTTTAGATCACACAGAGCTCTTCTTTGGGTATGTAAATAATCAGAACTAACTTCTCTTACATAACTGACTTCTTACTTGCCTGAGGAAGAGCTCTGTGTGGCTCAAAAGACTGATACTCTCACAGAAGTTGGTCCAACAGAAAATATCATATTGGTTACTTTGTCTCAATTTCTTACGCTTGTTACCAACACAGCAATCCCACGCTCTCTACACCAGAGGTGGTTAAACTGTGGTTCAAGAGCTGGATGTAGCTCTTGGGTAGTTCAAGTGTGGTTCATGGTCAAAACTGAACCTTGGTTCCTGTGCTGCTTTCATGGTCTTGTGTTTTAACTTTTACTTCATTGCAACCAAGTATCAGCAGCTGAATAAAAGCCGCTTTTAAGGATCTCAGAAGGTGAAATGCTGCTATTCCAAATCTCAACAGCTGGAATTGTAGAGCATCTGCTCTGACAGCTATCCATGAAGCAGAAGTTTGTATGTGAGCTCATGGATGTGTTCATGTGCACTCATGTGTTTGTGTCTTGAGGCTTTCAGCCAAGGTAAACATTTGGTAAGTGACTCTTGGGGTTGAGAAAGTTGGTCACCCAGACAAAAAGTCATCACACAAAAAACTCCTCAATTACTTTGACGGTTTTTAAATGAGATGCAACCACAGATTTCCAACCATCAACCACCCACCCAAATTGCCTTGTGAAAGTGATGTGAATGGGTGATTGCTTCAGTGTGACCCACACAAAACCCACTCTTGATCATTCATTGAGCACTGGCAAAATAGCCAGACTGTGTCATGCCAAGGCAGCCCCCTCCCCCCACACAAGGGCATGGGAGCAAATGCCCATGCATCCCAAGCCCGTAGGAATGGCAGCAGCCAGCCTTGTCAGCTGCATGGCCTGCCATTCAGAAGAAATGTGGGCAAGGAAACAGCCTTTGCAAAGCACAAGAACTGGCTAGGAACTATGGGGAGCCTAGGTTCCCCAGCACTCATATAGGACATGTTGATTTCAAAAATCAGCTCTACCCTTTCCCCCTCCACCATGGTCCATGGCAGTGTGTGGGGGTTGCCACAGTACCCACCCAGGGAATCCATCCCCACACACTCCACCTGAATGGGTGCTCTTTCGATGTTCTACTCAGCGGACATGCCTGCCCCCCACTCCCCATCTGTGCTAATTTTAAAATGGTAATTATTACGGGGTGGGTGGAACTGCTCGTGAATGGTTTATTTTCTTCTTGGCTGGGAGAATTCAGCGAGTGTTGCTGGGGGACTGTTCTTTGTCTCCCCGGGACCTCTCATGTGGAGTCCCACAAGGTTCTATTTTGTCCTCTCCTGTTCAATGTGTGCATGCAGTCGCTGGGTGAGGTCATGAGAGGGTTTGGTGTTTGGTGTCATCAATATGCTGATGACACTGAACTCTATCTCTCTTTTTCATCTGACCCAGACCTGGCAATCTTGGTGCTTACTTGGTGTCTGGTGGCTGTGAGGGACTGGATGAGGGTGAATCATGTGAAACTGAATCCCGACAAGATGGAGGTGATGCTGGTGGGGAGGTTGGTGTCACCCCTAATTGTTGGAGGTTGCTGTCCACTGGTCCCTCAGGTTCATTGTCTGGGAATGGTCCTCGATTCCCAGATCTGCCTGAATGCCAAGGTGGGGGCTGTGGCGAGGAGTACATTTCACCAGTTACATCTGGTGTGGCAGCTTTGGCCATACGTCTCGGACTCCGGCCTAGGCTACTAAAATCCATACTTTCATCACCTCAAGACTGGACTATTCTAATGCACTCTATGTGGGGCTACCCATGGTGACTGTTCGGAGACAGCAGTGTTGCACAACTGTGTGCTCTTTTAGATCGAATTAGTGATAACTCAGACGTATGATGCCACTAGAGCTATTTATTATATACAAGCATAAAAAAGATATTAAAAAAATTTCACATCCCTTTCTGCAAACAGGAGAACTCTGACACGGCTGCGAGATGATCCCCAGGTGGACCTCAGGTTCTGCTATGCCCCTCAGAGTCTGTGCGACATGGGTTAGCAGTGAAGTTCCAAAATGGTTCCTCAGCTACTGTGTTTTATAGGATTTCTGATGTTACACACTCACTCTACCAATCCTGCACGTGTGACCATTTCTAGCTAATACAGCTGCTTCTGCCTAAGTCATCCAGCTTCCGATTAGCCTTTCTAGCAAGCTCAGCTGATAAGAGTTCCCATAACATCTCTGCCTGGCCTTGACATTCTAAACAACAGCTTATGCAATACAGAAAAGTTGCCAAAGAGGCTTACATAAGATACATCCATTGTATGAAATCAGTTGCCAGTTCTCAATTTATATGTTTTTACACACGTCAATCAAGATGGATTCTATAACATATAAAGGCCAAAATAAGATGTATAGATGCCCACTAATCTGACTCCACCGGTGCACAAATGTCTTCTCACAATCTTTTCACTACATGCAGCTGGTGCAGAACACAGCAGTCCATCTCCTTACAGGTCACCATGAACACATTACACCTGTGCTTTGTTCTTTGCACTGGCTGCCTATAGCCTTCCGGGATGGAATCAAGGTGTTGATGCTTACTTTTAAAGCCCTATATGGCCTAGGCCCTACCAATCTGCAGGACCGTCTTGCTCCTCGAACTCTGGATCGGCCCCTGCAGTCAGCTCGGAGGGCCCTTCTTGAAGTCCCCCAGGTATTTCAGGGGGCAACTATGGAGAGGGTGTTCTCGGGTGTTCTCGGTGATCACACAAAGGCTGTGGACAGTGTAAGACCTGGCTGTTCTGCCAGGTCTTTGGTGAGGGAGATGGCTAAGGGGTGTGGGGCTGAAGGTTAAGGAAGGAGGGTTTTTGTATTTTGTGGTGCTCCACCATGTGGATTTTTACAGTTTTGTATTAGGATATAGTTATATTTTAGTCATTGTATTTATATTATATTTTATATTTTAAATGGTTAATTGTTAGCTGTCCCAAGTTGCTGTCAGTAGGAGGGTGCAAAGTATAAAATGTGCAAATAATGAAATAGATGCTATAAAGTGATTGCAACGGGGATATAGCACTTTGTTGCAGCAAAAGGTTATGGTACAAACATTGTCCATGTAATGCACTTAGCAGTACAGCAACTGAGAATTGGGGCTGAAG
Source organism: Sphenodon punctatus (assembly GCA_003113815.1). Classification (NCBI taxonomy): domain Eukaryota; kingdom Metazoa; phylum Chordata; class Lepidosauria; order Sphenodontia; family Sphenodontidae; genus Sphenodon; species Sphenodon punctatus. Next base: position 820,366 of record QEPC01013258.1, read on the forward strand.
AGAATATTCAACTTGACTTTTGACTTGGTTAATTTCATAATATTTGTGAGAGACTTTGTTAGTAGGTTGTTTGTTACTTCTCAGTTCTTTTGTAAGTCATTCATTGGTTAACCCATTATCATGTGAGATGCATCAGTCCCTCCAGGTGAGCAGGGCCCCACCCCATAGCCACAGGCCAAAGGTGCAGGCCCGCGCCCAGAAAGCCCCAGCAGGCATTGCAGCACCCAGAAATCCCCCAGCAGGCATTGCAGCGCCCA
>QEPC01013258.1:824750-869192 GCA_003113815.1 Sphenodon punctatus
ACCACCTTGTAACCAAGCCAAGTACACGCGCCTGAGACTTCGCATCCGCCTGAATGTTTGTTTGTCTTCTCCCATGTCTCTCCCGCTGTCCCCTCTCCTTGTCTCCCCCTCCTTGTCTTTTAGATTGTAAGCCACAGGTAGGGACCACAGCTGATTATATGTTCTGTACAGCGCCAGGTTGTTACTGGCGCTTTATAAATGTTTAATAATAATAATAAATAATAATAATCAGTGGTGGGCAGGCAAAATACAGAACAGACTGACAAAAAATATATATATCAAGTGAAAAATCAAGGTGATGAAGTGCCAAATTAGGTGATGTTTCAAAGAGGTGCAAATTTGAATATTTATTAAAGTACAATAATATCCAAATTGAATCTGCAAATTCAGAAAAGACCATTTTGTTTCAGATCAAGTGAAAATGTTAGTTTGTATTATGCAGACAGCTCACAAGTCATTTCAACTGAGCAGAGGTATAGCTAGGCTGGAATTTGTCCCAGTAAAGAAGATGGAATGGCCTCCCCTCCTGCACCAGCCAGGGGTGCCTGGTGTAGCTTTGATATACATAAAGGTGGTTCAGGTACAACCACACAACCTGCATGTAAGATAGCTACACCTCTGAAACTGAGCATATTTATTCAATGAAGCCTACCTCTTTATATTTTGGAAACGCATGCAGTTTAATCATCTGATGGTTCATAGAATGCCCTGCTCTTCATCTGGTGCACCTCATACCAACCTCTTTCACAACACTTGTCTCCTTTTGCCAACAAGATCATGCAGATCCTATTCTAACTTTGTCTACTCTAGTTTATACAGGCTTTTTCATGGCCCTCATCCCTTCAGCAACCCCATGAAGGCATCCATGCCTTCATCACCTCGAGGCTGGATTACTGCAACATGCTCTACGTGGTGCTGCCCAAGAAGCTGGTCTGGAGGCTGCAGCTGGTGCAGAATGCTGCAGCCTGTCTCCTTATGGGGGCGGGTCACAGGGAGCACATGACACCAGTGCTCCGGGCTCTGCACTGGGCTGCCTATAAAGCACCGGGCCAGGTTCAAGGTGCTGGTTTTAACCTTTAAAGTCCTTCACGGCCTGGGCCCTGCTTATCTGCGGGACCGCCTCACTCCCCATGTGCCCTTGAGATTGTCCGTGGGAGACTTTTTGGAGGTTCCCCGGGCGAGGCGGGTGGCCACCGATGTTAGATCTTATTCGGTGGCCGCCCCTGTGCTGTGGAATTTGCTCCCGGAGAAGGCTTGGCTGGCTCTCACTTTCCTGCTGTTTCGGCATGTATGTAAGAGCTGGCTGTTCCACCAGGCCTTTGCCGAGGGGTGGGGGTGGGTTTTTCCCCCACATTGTATTGTATTTTAAAATTGTTTTAAAATTTTATAATGTTTTAATTAATGTTGTTCACCGCCCCGGGCTGCCCTGTGGACAGGAGGGGCGGGATATAAATTTTAAATAAATAAATAAAAGGCCATAATTCAAACCTTGGGCATCTCTTTCCTGGTTATCTCCCAGGAAAAGCACTTGAGAGGACAATGGAGAAATGATGACATAACAAGAAACTAAGTGGAACGAGAAGCAGGAGAGCATCTGTCCCTCTTTATTAGGGGTGGGCAGTACGGATTTGGATTAATTAATAACTGCTCATAACAACCATTGTGGATTTGGTTTTAAATCTATAATTTAAAAAATAATAATCTAAAAACCTAATTGTGCCTGCGCAAAATGGCCACAGGACTGTTCTGCACAGGCATGCCATTTTCCAAAACGGAGGCAGCAGCATTGCCGCCATTTTGGAAAAGGACAGCCAGTCTGCGCATGTGTAGTGGGTATTTTGTGCATGCGCAGACCAGCTGCCCTTTTCCAAAAAGACAGCGGTGATGTTGCCGCCATTTTAAGATAGGGCACGTAGGCGCAGAACAGTCTGGTGGCTTCTTGCGCACGCACAATGATTTACATTTAAAATAATAATAATAATAATAACAATTTAAATACGGATCCATAATCAGAATACGTATTTAAATCCAGAAATTGCAGATCTGAATCCATAACGGATCCAAATCCGCAATTTCTTTCAGACAATCTCCCTATACGCACTTGGAATGTTGGGGCAGTGTAAATGTGTGAGTGGTGGAGCTTATTGGCCAAGTGGATGGTGATTGTTCCTCTTAGGCCAATGGAAATGTTGGAAAGTATTCTGCTGCGCCCCAAAATTAAGCCCTTAGAGAAGGAAGCAGGAGGACATGAAGAATCAAGGCCCTGTGCTGGGATACTACTGAGCATGAAACAGCTGAGGATTAGTCCTGGGATGCTACTCTCCTGAGTGTCTTCAAATGAGCACCTCCAGCTTCTGCTTTCAACTCTGAAGCAGAGATAGAGATGGCAACATGGAAAATATCATCCAAAAAGAAATCGAAAGTGGAACTGACACTGTCAGTGACATAGCAAGGCTATGGTGGCCCTGTCCCAATTGTGGGTCCTCGTAAGGGCAAGGGGTTGGGATTTCCAGGGTGTGGGGCAGGGTTTATCCTGAAGACAGCACCACCCAGTGCTCCCCCTCGGAGCAGCAGTAACCTCTCCAAGAAGGAAGTTTGAAGAGTGAGTGGGGTCAGCATGCCACCCCAACCACTTCNACCACCTTGTAACCAAGCCAAGTACACGCGCCTGAGACTTCGCATCCGCCTGAATGTTTGTTTGTCTTCTCCCATGTCTCTCCCGCTGTCCCCTCTCCTTGTCTCCCCCTCCTTGTCTTTTAGATTGTAAGCCACAGGTAGGGACCACAGCTGATTATATGTTCTGTACAGCGCCAGGTTGTTACTGGCGCTTTATAAATGTTTAATAATAATAATAAATAATAATAATCAGTGGTGGGCAGGCAAAATACAGAACAGACTGACAAAAAATATATATATCAAGTGAAAAATCAAGGTGATGAAGTGCCAAATTAGGTGATGTTTCAAAGAGGTGCAAATTTGAATATTTATTAAAGTACAATAATATCCAAATTGAATCTGCAAATTCAGAAAAGACCATTTTGTTTCAGATCAAGTGAAAATGTTAGTTTGTATTATGCAGACAGCTCACAAGTCATTTCAACTGAGCAGAGGTATAGCTAGGCTGGAATTTGTCCCAGTAAAGAAGATGGAATGGCCTCCCCTCCTGCACCAGCCAGGGGTGCCTGGTGTAGCTTTGATATACATAAAGGTGGTTCAGGTACAACCACACAACCTGCATGTAAGATAGCTACACCTCTGAAACTGAGCATATTTATTCAATGAAGCCTACCTCTTTATATTTTGGAAACGCATGCAGTTTAATCATCTGATGGTTCATAGAATGCCCTGCTCTTCATCTGGTGCACCTCATACCAACCTCTTTCACAACACTTGTCTCCTTTTGCCAACAAGATCATGCAGATCCTATTCTAACTTTGTCTACTCTAGTTTATACAGGCTTTTTCATGGCCCTCATCCCTTCAGCAACCCCATGAAGGCATCCATGCCTTCATCACCTCGAGGCTGGATTACTGCAACATGCTCTACGTGGTGCTGCCCAAGAAGCTGGTCTGGAGGCTGCAGCTGGTGCAGAATGCTGCAGCCTGTCTCCTTATGGGGGCGGGTCACAGGGAGCACATGACACCAGTGCTCCGGGCTCTGCACTGGGCTGCCTATAAAGCACCGGGCCAGGTTCAAGGTGCTGGTTTTAACCTTTAAAGTCCTTCACGGCCTGGGCCCTGCTTATCTGCGGGACCGCCTCACTCCCCATGTAACCCTTGAGATCATCTGTGGGAACCTTTTTGGAGGTTCCCTGGGCGAGGCAGGTGGCCACCGATGTTAGATATTTGTCAGTGGCCACCCCTGTGCTGTGGAATTCACTCCTGGAGGAGGCTCGGTTGGATCCCACTCTCCTGCTATTTTGGTGTGCATGTAAGACCTGGCTGTTCCGTCAGGCTTTTGGCGAGGGGTACGGGTGAGGTGGGTTTTCCCCGCATATTGTATTTTTAAATTGTTTTAACATTTTTTATTGTTTTATTGATTGTTGTTTGCCACTCTGGGCTGCCCTGTGGGCAGGAGGGGCGGGATATAAATTTTAAATAAATAAATAAATAATAAACAAACAAAAAAAAACCAAGCAATTTAAATTTCTGGGGGGAAATTAAAAATATATTCATTTTGAGAGTAATGGAAGAGAAATCTGAAATACAAGATTCAATCGCATTTACTTAATATGTAATTTTCCACTTCTTTTAACCTGTCCAAATATTTAAGTTAAAAAGCTGATGTTTGATAAGTGTTGAGTTTAATGCTTCATCTTCTATTATAGGTAAATTCTGCCCGTAGACAGAGTTATTAGGCTTGGAAAAACTGAGGGTCTGTGGGGATGGGGAAAAAATCCACTCCTGATCCCTGGAACTGAACCCTAGAACTATGTAGCACAGTGATAAACAGGTTTGCTACCTTGGTCTCCAGTCTTCTCCCAAGTTAAAGCAGCTATATCCTCACCCCTGTTGCAATGAAAGGCTCAAAAAAGCAGTATGGAGTAGAGGTGTGCACCAGGGACATATGCCATTTTTTGTTTTTGGCTTTTGTTTTCATTATTTAAATCATTTGTTTTCCTTTTCATAAATATCAAAATTTTGTTTTTGCTTTCTATTGATTTCAATGGAAAACACATTGGGGTGTAACGTTTTTGTTTTTCATTATATGTTGATGAAACATGGAGATATTTCACTGCCAATTGAAGGCATTAAGTATACCAAATTTCAAAAGATTGGAAAAAGGAATCTGATTCTATAAGCAATTGAATAGTGTTATTTTGCAAAAATCTGCATGTACATTCATAGCTGTAACTTCTTTGTCTTGCATCAAATAAGGATGAAACTTGGGAGGGGTATAAACGTGCCCAGGTTACTATCTATGCCAACTTTCAGAGGGATTGAACAAACAGTCCTGGTGGTATAAGCAATTAACTTATTGTATGTCTGGCTGCAACATGTTTTTAGTCCAACCAGTGTACATGAAATTTGGTAGGGCTGTATCTCACACCTTCTGGCTTCTCTGACAAATATCAGAATGGTGTGATAAAGGGTCCCAATTTTATAAGCCAGCAAAGCATATGCAGAGAATGAGCCTTGACTCTCTTATGTCACTATGGTACAAGATTTGTTTGTGATGCCAATTGGCCAGCAGAAATGTCAACCAAATATTCTCATTCTGTGCTGTGACCATCCCAACGTCTCTCCCCCAGTTGTTACTGGAAAGTCAGAAGCATCTTTTAGGAAAGAGCCAATAGAGATTCTCTGTCACAGTGCTGCAGGATGTGATTGTAATGATAATTGGTAGGGGTGGGAATACTGGTTCTCCCATGATCTGATATTGTCGGTATTTGGCAGTACCGGATTTAAAACCAAGATCCGATATTTCAGGCTGTACCTGTTTTTTTGCATTGGTCTCGGATCTCGGTTTTTTTAAAAAGGACTTTTTTTGGCAGTTGGGCAGTAGTTGGGCACAGATTTTGTTTACCACTTGTGGAGTCCCTCCCTCCAACATGTGGCCAGGCCATGTTGGAGCATGCAGGTGGAGGCTTGAAGTTCTGCCAATGGGGGAGGGGGAAATAGACTTAGACTTAGACTTTTAATTTATACCCCGCTCTTTCTCCATCGTTTTCAGGCAGACTCAAGGTGGCTAACAACATCCATATGAATATACAATATACAATTTACAAAAACTATACAATATACAATTATCAAAAAACCATATGCAATTATTATCAAAACACACAACCCATACAATACATATAAATACACAGTATCACCTATCATTATCACAAAGTAGAAAAACAAAAATCCCACACAGGGGATCACAAAAACCCTTAACCCCCCATCCTAACTATCAACTCGCTATATCCCACTCTCACCGGGCCCCTCAATATCCTTTCTATTCCCCTACTGCCACAGGGGACCATTCCCTCTCTACTCTACTCTCACTAGAGAGAGAGAGGAAACTTCAACTTTTAGCTCATTAATAATATTACACATTCCCCTCCCTCTTATCTACCAAACACAACTAATCCCAGAACACCCTACTATAATATCAACAAAAAGGAGGCAAGGATAAATATCCCACAAATCTTTTTTTTTTTTTTTTTTATTAAGGCACTGGCTTTCGCCCTGGCCTGAAACAAGATACAATAAATGACACTAAGATAAACAGAGAATTAAAACAGACACATAAATAAAACCATATTTGATAATACATAACCAATAAAATTAACAAGTTAGGATACATGGGGATGCCTGCTTCTGATAATCAGCCTGATAAACAAAGAAAACAGGTTTACTTATGACATATGGATCATCATTTTGAAAGGGCCAAATCAGTTTCTGCTGGCATGTCCATCTGAAAAACATCTTTCCAGAGGGAACTTAACAATGATTTCCTGATATTATCAAAATTCAAGCAGTACATAACATAATATATTATTGGTTCAATATCTCCCAGGGAAGAAATGCAGCGTCTTTGGATTCTTGGAATACAAGCACATCTCACTGCTAAAACAGCTATAGGCATATGCTCAGAACGCAAATGGAATAATGCAGTTTTTAACTTGTAATGTAAACCCAAGCTCAAAGAGACTGCCATGCCCTTATTTGGAAACCAATGAATATATAGAGACATGATTTTAGAAAGTCTAACAACTCCCACAACATCCTACCTAGAGATGTCAGTAAGTCACTGGCAAACTTCCAGCCTTACTCGGGCTGGGAAAAATCTAGCTAGGTCAGAAAATAAATATCCCATCCCACAGCTGTCTAGTGTCTCAGTAACCAACTGTAGCCATGGCAATCTCTTCGCTGGAGAGCAAGCACGATCTTCCAAATAACAAATTTTAGAGAGTCTGTTGGGGGAACAGGCCCCTAATTTAAACCAGTAATCACAATCTTAACCATAGCAGTTAGATACCCCACTCCTGTTTCTAATCTCAAGAAACAAGAGGGTCCCACAAATCTAATAACTCATACCATCTCCCTCCCACAGATCTACTGACCCACAATATCCCAACAAAACTAATCAACATAATATCCTCCCATGCCCCTATGGTCCCCAAAGGGCCTCTGGCCACGGTCCTTTGGTCTGAGGACCCCGCCTGTGGCTAAGCCCCAGGTGGCTCCTTTTGGTGCCCCTGAGGCACTTCCAGTTTCCAGTTCGGGTGGGGGGTGGAATTTGGGGTTCCCCTCTCCCCCAGTCCTTACATTGGTGATCTTTTCCCCACAGGTGTCAAGTGGGGGAGCCATCGGGGAGCAACTGGAGTGGCCCGGGACGGCTGGCACAGGATCGGGCCAAGTGGAAGCGATGGCAGTGGCAGCGGCAGGAAAGCCTAGAGGTGAGTCCTCTGTTGTCTCCGCTAATTCTCTGCCTCAATGGCGACAGCCCCGTCTACAGAAATGCATCTGGTTCCTCCATAGTGGTGGGTTTGTGTGTGCCATCCATCTGATGTTTGGGGGTGGGGGTGCCCCAAGATAGTGGTTTTGTTCTGGCCTGTTTCCTTTTTGCAGGATGTGGTAAATAAATGATGAATTTGTGTGTTGGTGGGGGCGGTTGCCCCAAGGTTAATGTTTTGGTGTGTTCTTTTTGGGGGGTCTTTTTGGTTTGGTTTCGGGGGGTTCATTTTGGGGCAATGTGGTAAATGTATTTTTGTGTGTTGGTGGGGGTTGCCCCAAGGTGGTTGTTTTAATTTTTTGGTGTGGTTTTTGCTTTTTTTGTCTTTTGGTTTGGTTGGGGTGGGGTCCTTTTGGGGAGATGTGGTAAATTTATTTTTGTGGGTGGGTGGGGGTTGCCCCAAGGTTGTTGTTTTGATGTTTTGGTGTGGACTTTGGTTTTTTGGTCTGTTTTTTTTTGGGGGGGTCCTTTTGGGAGAATTTGGTAAATGTATTTTTGTGGGGGGGGGTTGCCCCGAGGTTGTTGTTTTAATGTTATCATGTGGACTTTGGTTTTTTGGTTTTCTGGTCTTTTGGTTTGGTTTGGTTTGGGGGGGTTCCTTTTGGGGGCATGTGGTAAATGTATTTTGGGGGGGGTTGCCGCAAGGAGGTTGTTTTAATGTTCTGATATGGAATTTGGTTTTTTGTATTTGGCGGGGGGTTTGGGGGGGACACTCCACACCTGTGGAACTCCATGCCACTGTGTGTCCTTCAGGAGTGTGCGTGCGATGTGCGTGCTGCTCACTTTGGTTGCTGCTTGCTGCCAGGGTCCTGTCCCAGTGGGGTTGGGGTGCCTGTCATGGATTGGAGGTCCGCACCCCCACTTTACCAGGTTTGAGTAACTCAGTTTCCCTCGCGTACAGTCCACTTGAATCAGTTTTCCTCTCTGACCGATTCAAGCCTGCTGCAGGGACAACCCCTTTGTCATTCAAGAACCCGATACTTCCTGTTTACAGACTCTTTAATCTCTGGGTTTGCAAGAGCTTGAGAACTCTTGTCGCTCACTTGTGTTCCAATGTTAGACACATACACTTCTTCTTAAAGATAAGAAGTAAATTTATTGATTACATAATCAAGATAGTTGATACAGAGTGGTTACTAGAAATCAAAGGTAAATATAACACATCCCTGATCTATACTGGTTGAGTTCCTAAATAGGGATCTTGCCCTACCAAGGGTAACACATCCCTGATCTATACTGGTTGAGTTCCTAAATAAGGATCTTACCCTACCAAGGTCCATAAGTTCTTCTCCGTCCTTGATGTAAGCAATTAGGTCTTCAGACTTAGAGCTGCTAGAAAGCAAAGTCCCCTCTCTCAGTTCATGTCTTCCAGCCTTGTTTGCTGGCAAAATCCAGGATGCAGATGAGAGTGCTACACAATCGTTTAACTGTCCCTACTTCCTGGAGTTTGGCCATGTGTCACAGTTCTGATTTGGGTTTTACAGTTCTCAATTGTAACATTAAATACATGTTGCATGTTTTGCTTAGGCTTGTAGCCTACATGTAGGCCAGCATCACACGTGTGTGACCCTATGTTCCTCCGTGACAGTGCCCCAAGGCTAGATGCTTTGGGAGTGAACTTGGGGTGCCCTGAAAGTTTTGACTGCAATGTGTCATGGTTTGTCTTGTGGAGGTGCAGGTTTTTTGGGGGGGGTGTGTTTCCAGGTACTGCCTCTTTGGGTGCTGCTTGCTTCTTGTTGGGTCATGCCTTGCCTTGGTATGGGGTGGCCTCCCCCCCATGTCAGAAATGACCCGTTCACCTGTGGAACTCCACGCCACTGTGTGTACTGCAGAAGTGTGCATGTGACGTACATGCTGCTCACTTTGGTTGCTGCTTACTGCCGGGGTCCTGTCCCGGTGGGGGTGGGATGCCCCAAGGCTAGATGCTTGGGGAGTGAACTTGGGGTGCACTGAGACTTATTACCACCACCGCCCATCCCCTGGATCAGCATCAGGAGCCAGGCGCTCGCTCACTGTGGCTGGAGATCCCTGCACTCTAAGCAGGACAGAGACTAGTGCACCTGGCTCCTGATGCTGCAGAGGGATCAGTGGTACATTTTACCATGGACCTCCTTCTCAGCGAATGTTGCTGCCTTGTAAACAAAGTTCTTCTTCGAGGGGCTCCTTCCGTTCTCACAAATAGGAGCGTGTACCAATCCTAGAAAGAGGCAGTGGGGAAATTTTCTAACAAAATGACACTCCATGCAGATTGGATCTACAACCTGGGAGGGGGGTAGCAGTCAGCGGGCAGCCTGCTCTGGGGGGGTCCATTCATCTGGGGGATGGTTGGTTGTTCAGTGCAGTCTCTGTTAGAAGGATGGACAGATTCTCCCTCTTCCCTTTGTAATCACCGCATAGAGAGAACTCAGGGTGCAGAGTAGCTACAATGAAGCAAAGAGCCATCCCAACAAAGGCGAAGAATTTGTCATTGGCACCCTAACGCACAAGATAATTCAGAGAGGATCAGGGACACACACACCCCTCCATTTCCTGGATCAGCATCAGGAGCCAGGCGCTTTGCTTGCTCACTGCGGCCGGAGATCCCTGCACTCTAAGCAAGACAGAGACTAGTACACCTGGCTCCTGATGCTGCAGAGGGATCCGTGGTACATTTTACCATGGACCTGTGGACTAGCCAGAGTGAGGTCAATGCCTATTTGTCATTGACTGCACACTGGTAGCAGTCTTCACCAGTGCCTGTCACTGGTGCAGCAGCGGGCAGCAGCAGCAGCACTGAGGGGGGGGGGTGTCAGCTGGAAAGCATCAGTGGGCATTGTTTCATGCCCAGGTGCTTGACAGCCAGCACACGGCAGACAACGTTCTCGATGCGGTGAATGGCATGCTGGATGTGTAGGTCCACTGCCAAGGTGCAAGCATCGAGGTTGGTTACTTTGTAACCGATCATGCCAAAAACATGAGTGCAGCCATTACTCATGGTGGCTATACTCATGTTGGCTGTGGTGCGCACCTCCTGCACCTTGTTGTTCAGGATGCCTTGAGTGGAACCCAAGGGCTTTGAGGTACTCCTTGAAAATGCCAGGAAGATTTCCAGCTTCTTCCATCATTCAGTTTCAGCCAGCTGGGCGCTGCGAGAGAAGCAGGAGGAGTTAGCCTCACAGCTTCACCAGCTGGTACAGGATGTGGCCACAAGGTGGAACTCCACCTTTTTGATGCTGGAACGTCTCCTGGAGCAGAAGGAGGTGCTGCATGCCCTTTGCTTGGTACGGACCATAGGAGCAACACCACTGACTGGGGAGGACTGGACAGGGGTGGAGCAGCTGACACAAGTTCTGGATCTGTTTCACGAAGCTACTGGCGAGATTAGCTTGGAGGTCACCAGTCTGTGCTAGGTGATACTGCTCTTCCTGATCCTGCTTTGATATATGTGAGTCGTGCTCTCTCACACTGACCTCCATGGATCTGTGAGGGCGCAGGCGAAGAAATTGGTTGATGAGCTGAATCTGCATTTCAACACCTTGAAAATAAGTTGGCCACATTTCGTAGCCATGCTACTCAACCCACGGGTCAGGAAGAGTATGACCTCATATGTTGAATCCTTCAGAAGCTTCAGGGTCGAGCTCATCGATGAGGTGCAACAGTATTGCCCCGTGCAGGTGTCCCCGGTGTGAGGGGCAAGTATTATTTCTACAGGGGTTGCAAGTGTGGGCCGATCCAAATTGTGGGTTTCTGGGCTGGCAGACTTGGTGGAGGGGGAAGCAGACGACAGTGGTGCTGCGGAGGAACAGGATATGGCAGACACATTTGTGTCTCAATATCTTGTTGAGTCCACCTGCCCTGTTGACACCNAAGGTACGACCGAACGACCGAACACGAACACACAAACCGAACGCGGCCGAACCGAACCGCCGAACACGAACACACGAACCGACCGCGGCCGAACCGAACGGCCGAACAAGAACCGCGATCTGTTCGCCCATGCCTACTACAGCCTCCCTCCCCCTGCCATGCAAGGTGCCTGCCTCTGACTAGCACTGTATGTACTGCTATTTATCTGAATAATGGTCTTCAAGGAGACAACTTCAATTGCTAATAAAATTAGGTGTCTTTATTAAATTGTCCTGTATTTTGGCAGATATAAGAGGGAAGATGTGTAATACATTACTGCCAAATGACTTGTAAACAGGATGGCATAAAAAAAGTTAACAACCAGAAATGCATTTTTAAGGTAATGGCTTATAACATCAGGACCCTTTAATCCAATCTTTCTGAAATTTGGAAGCATTGGTAATCCTGTTGAGGGACATAATATTTCCAGGTTTCATACAAATTGAACAGAAGATAAAGAAGCTTTATTAAGGAATGCGTATGGAGCTTTTCTTAAAATAACAACATTCCATTGATTATAAAATTGGATTTATTTATCCATTCTTTCCAAAGATTGGTACACATAGTTCTCTTTTCTGGGGGTACAATTTCCCCAAGTTTCATCACAATGGAATAAGAAACAAAAACGTTATAGTCAGAAATATGTTTTTCAGTTATTCCCCATTATTTCAAAAACAAAAGTTTTCATTTTTATTTTTGTTATTACAATAAAGAAATAGAAAATCAAAAATATCATTTTTTATAATAACAAACATGAATTTCTTACCCCTAGTATGGAGTTGACTCTGTTATATTCAGTAACTGTGGTAACAGCTTGCTTTCAAATTCTTAACAAACCTTGTTCCCTGATGTAGTAGAAATGTACCTTTGCCTGCCACTCAAGAGACATGTAAGATAGGCTCTTTAATGAATTTTGTCCTTTTCACACACTTGCCTGTCAGAAAGTGGTGGCCCTAGAAATTATTCTCACTCTGCTCTGGGGTGAATTTGTTGGCTCTTTCTACACTGGTAGATCAACTATTTTATTGGATACTATTTTATTGACACCTAGGGTAATCCTTGTACTATATGTAATCAATATAGCCTCAGGTTCCCCAGGTAAGATGCAGTTAAATCTGTCTTTGTCTTCTCCATCTCTGCAGCTTTTATCTATCTGTCTTTCCCTCCCTCTCTTCTTTTTTATTTCTAAATGGTAGTTTCTATCTTCTATGCTCCTAACCCTTCTCTTTTTTTGTTCTTCCTCTACAATGGGAGGAAGGTCAACATGAGTGGCCCTAGCAAAATTTTGTTAAAGTTTAATACCACATACCCGATACTGGTTATCAGGAAGGCAAGGTCTTAAGAATATTAGTAGTGCCATACTGGGTCAGACTAATGGTCTATCAAGCCCATCCAACAGTGGCCAATCTCTCTCTCTTGGGAGAAATACCCAACAGATCACAATGGGCAATTTATTCCCTGTTGCTCCAGCGCCCAACACTAAGAGGTTGTTCTCAAAACCTACTTGGCGAATAGCCATTAATGGGCCTATACTCTAAGAACTTATCAAATACATTTTTAAAATTAATTACACTACCAGCCGTGACCACTTTCTCTGGCAGTAAGTTTCGTAAGTTCCATAAGTGTGCTGAGTGAAAAAATATCATTTCTTATTTGTTTTAATTCTGCTACCTGTTAATTTAATGGAGTGTCCTCTTGTTCTAGTACTCTTAGAGAGGGTAAATAACTGCTCCCTATTTACCTGTTCCACACAACTCATGATTTTATAAACCTCTACCATATCCCCCCCTCAGTCATCTCTTCTCCAAGCTGAAGAGCCCTAACCTATCAAGCCTCTTCTCATATGGGAGCCACTCCATATCCTTGATTATTTTTGTTGCCCTCCTCTGTACCTTTTCTAGTTCTACTATGACTTTTTTGAGATGTGGTGACCTGAACTTCACACAATACTCCAGATGCGGTTGTACCTTTGGCCCTTTTTACACAGATGCTCTAACACCCATAAAATGGGTGTTACATTTTATTATACATGTTGCAGGGCACCACTGCAGCCAATCACCATGGGCCCTGTGCACACATGATGCCTCCACCCAGTTCCTCTGGGTGGAGATGGGTGTTGGCCGGTGGGTGGGGAGCATTTCCCTGGGTGGAGATGGGTGGGGGCGTCTGTGTAAACGCCACTTTCGGTGGGTGTTGGTGAGTGTTTGCTCCCGGCCAACACCCATCTCCACCCACCCCCACCCACGGAGCAACGGACGCCACTGCCGGTTGCTCCGTGGGTGGGTGTGGGTGGAGATGGGTGTTGGCCGGGAGCAAACACTCACCAACACCCACCGAAAGTGGCGTTTACACAGACGCCCCCACCCATCTCCACCCAGAAAAATGCTCCCCACCCACTGGCCAACACCCATCTCAACCCAGAGGAACTGGGTGGAGGCATCATGTGTGCACAGGGCCCATGGTGATTGGCTGCAGTGGTGCCCTGCAACATGTATAATAAAATGTAACACCCATTTTATGGGTGTTAGAGTGTCTGTGTAAAAAGGGCCTACGTGTTGAAGCTGAGCTCAGTTGGGGATTAGTTCTGAAAAAAATCCCTACAGTGAATATCAAATTCAACAAATTCAGTGTACTTGCCTCCACCCATCAAAGCAAACGCAATTATATTCACTTGCTACTTTGCCAATTGACATGAGTATTCAGCGTAGGTATTTCATTTAGCTAATTTCAATATTTCATTTCTTTTCCCCCCCGACTTCATGGTAGCATGGCAGTGGGTAGGGATGGGTGAAGAGTGCCAAGTTCAGAAATTCGGTTAGGGTCGGAAGTTCGGTTCAGTCAACCGAACTATTCGAGTTCAGTCCAAACTCTGAACTTCCGAACAGAGTTTGGAAATTCAAATCCCATTGAACTAAATGGAATATTATCTTTTAGGGATGGGCGAACAGAACCGAGTTCAGAAATTCAGTTTCAAAATAGAGTTTGGTTCGGTCGACCGAACTGGTCGAGTTGAGTCCAAACTCTGAACTTCCTAACCGTGTTCGCCCATCCCTAGCAGTGGGTGAAAGTTCTGGGAAAGAGGGGGTGTTAGTGCTAGGAATAGAAGAAGAAAGGCTGGGGCAAAGGGATTGCAGGGTGAAACAACTAAATCAGAAATAATTGAACAACCAAAATGAAAACAAAACAACAAATATGCAAATACAAGCTTGGGGCATGAATACCAACCCAATATTTGGCTGGCTATTCGAAAATCCAAATATTTCTTGTGAATACAAAAAACTACTATTCATTTCATTCCACTCAAGATCAGAAACCCAAATGGGAGTCAGAAAAAAGCAAGTCTTTGTCAGGAACAAAGCAAGCAGAACAAAGCAAGTCAGAAACCAGGCTTCAGGCAAGGAGTCAGGAAGCAAGGAACAAGAAGTAACTGAGGAAACTGCCCAGGTTCCTGTGGCTAATCAATGTGTTTTTATCCAGGCCAGAAGCCAATAAGAAAGCTGTTAGGTCATGGCAAAGGGCCAGAATGAGGGGCCCTAACAAGCATGCAAAGTGGTGCTGCGTATCCAGCCATTGTCCCACAGATGCCAGTTCAAGGCCTAGTTCCTTATACTGGAAGGGCACAGGCCAGGCTTTAGTAGAGAAGTGGTACACAATGGGGGTCATTTTGCTGCACTCTTCAGTTCATCACACTAGGATGTTGTATTGCAGAGATGTTCAAAAACAATGCTCTCCTCTGACTGCAATACAAGCCCTGATATTCCACTGTGGGTGGGAGAGATTGCTATTTCTCCACTGAAGAGCTGATCATTGAAGAATTGAGGGCACATTCACAAGAGTGTCTTCTCTTGCATTTTAAATTTCTTGTGGGAGAGAACAATTGTGCCTATTATCACAAATTCTTCTGGCTTTGAATTTTGTCTATGGTGCTGTTGCTTCCATGCCAGAAATCAGACTAACAATTGCAGCTAACAACAGGGTACAGAAAGGCTGCCCCATGTCTATCATTGAGGCTGGAGGACTGGGAAGTTCCCTTCTTACATTACAATCAATGCGCACGAGGAAGATAACTCGATTGTTAAGCATCTGTTATTCTCCAAGTTCTTGTGAGTCATTTGCTGAGGTATCTTGCGGTCTAATCTTTGCACACAGTCAAAACCAAACAAAAATGGGCAAACCGTTTAGAATGGATTTTCGTCACCTGTGAATGTGCCCTACGAGTCATCGCTCTCCAGCCAGATGAAGGGGCAGAGCTGTGCCCTCCTAAATTTAGTCTGCTGCTGCTCTTCTGGCCCTAGACATGATAGACTAAGGAAATCAGTAGGGATGGGACTCTGGGCAAAATTTCCATTTCAGCCAATTTCGGTTCTCATGTATTTCGGTTCTTTTTTGCATCTTTTGCATGGATTTTTGTACCAGATTTTTAACATTATGTTTTTTCAATGGGGGATAAACCACAATATTAAAAATCTGGTACAAAAAAATCAATGAAAAAGATCTGATAGTACCGAAACCGAAAAAGAACCAAAATTTCTGATTCATCTGAAATGGCCATTTTTTGATACTTTCGGTTTTATCCAAAACAGAAATTCCCATCCCTAGAAATCAGCAATAAAGTGTGAATCACACCACAAGATTAGTTATATTAAAACTGGAGATAATTGGTGAAGGCAGTTGCCTTAATGGTTGCTGATACTAAAGCCTAATGAACTTTCTTTGTATGGAAAATTCTGTCCTTCGAAACACAGAATGGAAGGACAGTCCCTATCTCAAAAAGCTTACAGTCCAATGGTGTTTAAGGCAGACAAAGAGAAAGGAAGACAAGGGGAAATGGCAATAAAGTGCTTTTTGTTTTCAGTGATAGATGATATAAATAACTGCTCATGTGCTAGAGTGACTGTGAGCAGCTGTTCTGCTAATTATCTCCCTTCCCATTTGTGCTAATGCTAACAGTGTTAGTGTGGCAAAAGCAGACACATCAGGAGTGTCAGAGAAAATAATCTTTCTCTTAAACAAATAAATATAAAACATTTTTCAGCTTCATGGTGTAAAAGCAAAGGTTTTTTGGTTTTTTTTTTTGTTTTAACCAGTGAAAACAAGGATCAGGACCCTTCTCTAATGTGTGAAAACCTGTGTTTGGATAAAAGCTGAGTGATGGTTCTGTGTATTTTCAGTAACCAATATTCAAATCAACCAGTTTTATAGATTCACAACCTATAAGAATCTTTTTTAAAAAAACAACACCACAAATTGATACCTTACAAGCTTCCTTATTCATTTATGATATTTTTCTAAGTGAAGTTACCTACATATCCTCATGCACATATAGATGATTTCTAGCATACTTACTCTATGTATTTGCACAAAATACTGCTTTTATAGTTTATCCCTCTCTGCACTTAAGGGTCGAATATCACACTCTACTCCAAAGACTTGGAGGACCTCCTGGTACTTTATCCTTGGGTATAAGTTATCACACACTTATGGGCATGTCTGATACAAGGTTCCTGATCCAAAGGAGTTCTTCCATAAGCATGAAAGTGTTGAAAGAGGCTGAGGCAGTGGAAAACTGTGGGGAGAAAAACAAACAAAGGAGATTTCCCCTTATTTGTAGGAATGTGCATGTGGCCCCAATGTTGTTTTCATTTTTGTTATTCAAAAATGTCAATTTCGTTATCATTATTAACGACAATGTTATTTTTGTTGTCGTTATCGTTTTTATCATTTTTGTTATCGTTTTTTAATATAGTTTTCATTATCGATAGCGGTAGTCTTTTCATTATTGGTATCGATATTTGTTATCGTTATTTATAGCAATATCGGTACCATTTCAAACAATTTTATTTTTGGTATCGGTATCATTACTGATTCCCATACACAACTAATATTTATCTAAATATAAAGGAGACAGGGTAAGTGAAAAGGAAAACTATTATCGAATCAATTAATTATCAATATAAGTATTATAATCTAATCTATATGTCTATAATATAAATCTGTATCTAATCTATACTACCTATCTATATATAATGTACAGGGGGGAGAAGGGCAGGGAAAGGGAGAAGGTAAAATGTAGGGTATGAGGAAGGAAAGGTATTGTTGGTAATACCAAATAAATAAATAAATAAATAAATACATACAATGAGGGCTAGGCCTACAATGAGGCCTCTTTCCATCTGGCTTTCATCCGGTATATGGCACGGAGACTGCGCTTGTGGCCTTGCTTGATGACCTCTTGGTGGAACTTGATATGGGTGGTATGACCCTGCTGGTTCTACTAGATCTTTTGAAAGCATTTGATGCTATAAATCATGAAATGCTGGTGATTCACCTACGTGACATGGCTGGGGTGGACGGCATCATTTCACAGTGGTTCTGTATATGCCTGTATATGTACATATTGACTGTATATGCAGTCAATTGTGCAAGCACCACAGTTCTGTAACCTGACAAGCAGAGCTCTCACAGAACAGAGAGAAAAAACCTGGCCCTCCCACTATAAAGGGTTTCAGTGGCCTCCCCCAGAGCCCCCCTGATTGGTTGTGGGAGACAGCAGGCATTGAGCAATCACAGAGTGCCATGAGACTCCTGGGGCCTGCTTGCACTGCTCCTTGGCCAGTGATACACCCATCAGATACTGCTGAACTGCTCACTCCTCCCAAAACAGGCACAGTTGAAGAGTTCAACCCTGTTAAGACTCCAAGATGGCTGCTCCCTCCTCCACATTTCCCCTCCAAAACCCAATTGCCACAGCACCACTAATGATAATTATAACGACATTGACTTTTTCATTTCTTATTGTTTTTATCA
Organism: Sphenodon punctatus; assembly: GCA_003113815.1. Lineage (NCBI taxonomy): Eukaryota > Metazoa > Chordata > Lepidosauria > Sphenodontia > Sphenodontidae > Sphenodon > Sphenodon punctatus. The sequence continues at coordinate 842,886 of QEPC01013258.1, forward strand.
TCATTTTTGGTATTGTTATCATTATCAGTATTCTCAGTTATCATTTTTGTATTCTCGTTTGTCGTTTTCGTTATTGCAATAACAAAAATGACAATTTTCATTATCGTTCTTGTAATAACAAAAATGACATGCACACCCCTACTGATTTGTACAGACAAGCACTCCTCTGGAGAGGAGTCTCCCTTCCAGAGTTTAACCCTTCTCCTTTACTGAGGTATTTAACCCCCTGTGTTTGTGTATTTTTGAGTAAGCCTAAGGTGGTTGATCGCTGTTACCTCTGAAACCATGCTTGTGTAAGTCCCAGGGCTAACCTGGGGGGGGAGGGAACCTGGAGCAGTCACTCCAACCCTCACGTCTGTGTGAGGACCCTGCAAGAACCTCCTCTGGAACCTCAGGTGGAATGCTCTGGCACCCCTAGGAGGAGGAATACCAATCATGTTGCTTCTAAGGTTTGTGGGCGAGGAGAGATGACCCTTTAGGAGCAGTCGCAGCAGCAAAACTCACAGGGTCCCACTGTGAGGTACAAAGCACTGGGATTATTACAAAAAGTACCAGGCACTGCTTCCGAGGCTCCTGGAAAATTGCTTTCTGAACTCTGTTCGCACATCCCTACTTCTCATCACCTCATTTGTTTTCATCNAAAAAAATCAATGAAAAAGATCTGATAGTACCGAAACCGAAAAAGAACCAAAATTTCTGATTCATCTGAAATGGCCATTTTTTGATACTTTCGGTTTTATCCAAAACAGAAATTCCCATCCCTAGAAATCAGCAATAAAGTGTGAATCACACCACAAGATTAGTTATATTAAAACTGGAGATAATTGGTGAAGGCAGTTGCCTTAATGGTTGCTGATACTAAAGCCTAATGAACTTTCTTTGTATGGAAAATTCTGTCCTTCGAAACACAGAATGGAAGGACAGTCCCTATCTCAAAAAGCTTACAGTCCAATGGTGTTTAAGGCAGACAAAGAGAAAGGAAGACAAGGGGAAATGGCAATAAAGTGCTTTTTGTTTTCAGTGATAGATGATATAAATAACTGCTCATGTGCTAGAGTGACTGTGAGCAGCTGTTCTGCTAATTATCTCCCTTCCCATTTGTGCTAATGCTAACAGTGTTAGTGTGGCAAAAGCAGACACATCAGGAGTGTCAGAGAAAATAATCTTTCTCTTAAACAAATAAATATAAAACATTTTTCAGCTTCATGGTGTAAAAGCAAAGGTTTTTTGGTTTTTTTGTTTGTTTTAACCAGTGAAAACAAGGATCAGGACCCTTCTCTAATGTGTGAAAACCTGTGTTTGGATAAAAGCTGAGTGATGGTTCTGTGTATTTTCAGTAACCAATATTCAAATCAACCAGTTTTATAGATTCACAACCTATAAGAATCTTTTTTAAAAAAACAACACCACAAATTGATACCTTACAAGCTTCCTTATTCATTTATGATATTTTTCTAAGTGAAGTTACCTACATATCCTCATGCACATATAGATGATTTCTAGCATACTTACTCTATGTATTTGCACAAAATACTGCTTTTATAGTTTATCCCTCTCTGCACTTAAGGGTCGAATATCACACTCTACTCCAAAGACTTGGAGGACCTCCTGGTACTTTATCCTTGGGTATAAGTTATCACACACTTATGGGCATGTCTGATACAAGGTTCCTGATCCAAAGGAGTTCTTCCATAAGCATGAAAGTGTTGAAAGAGGCTGAGGCAGTGGAAAACTGTGGGGAGAAAAACAAACAAAGGAGATTTCCCCTTATTTGTAGGAATGTGCATGTGGCCCCAATGTTGTTTTCATTTTTGTTATTCAAAAATGTCAATTTCGTTATCATTATTAACGACAATGTTATTTTTGTTGTCGTTATCGTTTTTATCATTTTTGTTATCGTTTTTTAATATAGTTTTCATTATCGATAGCGGTAGTCTTTTCATTATTGGTATCGATATTTGTTATCGTTATTTATAGCAATATCGGTACCATTTCAAACAATTTTATTTTTGGTATCGGTATCATTACTGATTCCCATACACAACTAATATTTATCTAAATATAAAGGAGACAGGGTAAGTGAAAAGGAAAACTATTATCGAATCAATTATCAATATAAGTATTATAATCTAATCTATATGTCTATAATATAAATCTGTATCTAATCTATACTACCTATCTATATATAATGTACAGGGGGGAGAAGGGCAGGGAAAGGGAGAAGGTAAAATGTAGGGTATGAGGAAGGAAAGGTATTGTTGGTAATACCAAATAAATAAATAAATAAATAAATACATACAATGAGGGCTAGGCCTACAATGAGGCCTCTTTCCATCTGGCTTTCATCCGGTATATGGCACGGAGACTGCGCTTGTGGCCTTGCTTGATGACCTCTTGGTGGAACTTGATATGGGTGGTATGACCCTGCTGGTTCTACTAGATCTTTTGAAAGCATTTGATGCTATAAATCATGAAATGCTGGTGATTCACCTACGTGACATGGCTGGGGTGGACGGCATCATTTCACAGTGGTTCTGTATATGCCTGTATATGTACATATTGACTGTATATGCAGTCAATTGTGCAAGCACCACAGTTCTGTAACCTGACAAGCAGAGCTCTCACAGAACAGAGAGAAAAAACCTGGCCCTCCCACTATAAAGGGTTTCAGTGGCCTCCCCCAGAGCCCCCCTGATTGGTTGTGGGAGACAGCAGGCATTGAGCAATCACAGAGTGCCATGAGACTCCTGGGGCCTGCTTGCACTGCTCCTTGGCCAGTGATACACCCATCAGATACTGCTGAACTGCTCACTCCTCCCAAAACAGGCACAGTTGAAGAGTTCAACCCTGTTAAGACTCCAAGATGGCTGCTCCCTCCTCCACATTTCCCCTCCAAAACCCAATTGCCACAGCACCACTAATGATAATTATAACGACATTGACTTTTTCATTTCTTATTGTTTTTATCATCATTTTTGGTATTGTTATCATTATCAGTATTCTCAGTTATCATTTTTGTATTCTCGTTTGTCGTTTTCGTTATTGCAATAACAAAAATGACAATTTTCATTATCGTTCTTGTAATAACAAAAATGACATGCACACCCCTACTGATTTGTACAGACAAGCACTCCTCTGGAGAGGAGTCTCCCTTCCAGAGTTTAACCCTTCTCCTTTACTGAGGTATTTAACCCCCTGTGTTTGTGTATTTTTGAGTAAGCCTAAGGTGGTTGATCGCTGTTACCTCTGAAACCATGCTTGTGTAAGTCCCAGGGCTAACCTGGGGGGGGAGGGAACCTGGAGCAGTCACTCCAACCCTCACGTCTGTGTGAGGACCCTGCAAGAACCTCCTCTGGAACCTCAGGTGGAATGCTCTGGCACCCCTAGGAGGAGGAATACCAATCATGTTGCTTCTAAGGTTTGTGGGCGAGGAGAGATGACCCTTTAGGAGCAGTCGCAGCAGCAAAACTCACAGGGTCCCACTGTGAGGTACAAAGCACTGGGATTATTACAAAAAGTACCAGGCACTGCTTCCGAGGCTCCTGGAAAATTGCTTTCTGAACTCTGTTCGCACATCCCTACTTCTCATCACCTCATTTGTTTTCATCCCAAGTCTTTTCTTACACTTCCTCATCATAACCAAGCCAAGTATGTGCACTTGAGACCTCGCATCTTCATGAATGTTAGACCCCTTGTCTCTCCCTCTTTTCCCCTTCCTATGTTTCTCCCCCAGCTCCTGTCTCTCAGATTGTAATCCCTAGGGGCAGGGACCGTGTCCATTTTATTACTTTATAAAGTGCCAGGTACATTGCTGGCGCTATATAAATGTTTGTTAATAATAATAATAATATTTATTTGCATTAAATACATTTGTATCTCCTCCCCCCCCCCCCGCCTTGGCAATGGCAACACAGGGTGGCTGACAGACTATAAAACCACATAAACAAAAAAACATCACTTGACGTGGATGCTCCGACGAGTTATCAGTCTGTCTCTAACCCATCCTTTTTAGGGAAGGTTATTTAGTGGGTGGTGGCCCGCCAGTTGCTGGTGCACCTGGATCATGTCAGTTTTCTTGACCTCTTTACATCTGGCTTTCATCCGGTATATGGCACCGAGACTGTGCTTGTGGCCTTGCTTGATGACCTCTTGGTGGAACTTGATATGGGTGGTATGACCCTGCTAGTTCTACTAGATCTTTTGGCAGCATTTGATGCTATAAATCATGAAATGCTGGTGATTCACCTATGTGACATGGCTGGGGTGGACGGCATCATTTCACAGTGGTTCTGTTACTACCACACAAATAGATCTCAGCAGGTAGTGCTAATGGGCTGTACATCGTCCCTTTGGGGTCTCCTGTGTGGGGTCCCACAGGGTTCCATCTCATCCCTTCTCTTATTCAACATGTATATGCAGTCAATTGTGGAGGTTGTTCGTAGCTGTGGGTGTGTGTGTGTGTGTTCATTGTCTTCAGCATGCTTATGCCACTCAGCTATATCTTTCTTTTTCAGGTGATCCAGGTCCTGCAGTCTCGTTGCTGTTCTGGTGTTTGGCTGATGTGGGGGACTGAATGAGGACAAGCTGATTGAAACTTAATTCTGACAAGATGGAGGTGATGCTTGTGTGTGTATGGGGGGGGGGAATCAGTGCTCTGGAGGAGGGGGAAACTCCCATTATTGGTGGTGGGCGAGGTCCGCCCTCCATTGATTTCTCATCTACAGAGTCTCGGAGTGCTCCTGGATTCACAGCCATGCCTGAATTTGTAGATGTTGGCTGTGGAAAGGGGTGCCTTCTGACAATTAAATCTGGTGAAATGGCTCCATCCATATGTCTCAGATTCTGATCTCAACACAGTTATCCATGCATTTGTCAGCTTGAGGTTGGACTACTGTGACCCTTTTTAAATGGACTGCGGTGGGTGAGGGGGATGGGTGTGTGGTCGCGGTGGGTGGAAGTTGGTGTGTGCCGATGGGAATGGGTGCACACCCACCTTTACCCATGGAGCATCAGGCATTAAAGCCCATTTTACCGTGTGTGGGTGATGGGTGGAGATGGGTGGAGGTGGATGTTGCGCAGGAGCGGTCACGCACCCCCCCACTTCTTGTGGTGTTCCCATAGGCACACACCCATACCTCCATCCACTGCCACTGTGTTTACATGATCACCCATCCACTGCACACTGACCCGCACAACCAGCGGGTAGGGGGGACACATCCATGTAAAAACAGCCACTATTGCGCTCTAATTGGCCCGTGGGTGAACTGGTTCTGTATTGTACTTAGTTTTGTATCAATAAATCTCCCTAATTTTTATCAGAGTATCCCCTTCCTGTGTTGGGGTGTAGGAGGGAAATTCCAGTCAGCTGACAGTGCATCACATCCTCTGACTGATCCCAGTGGACACACGCAGACCCTATGAATAAATTTGGCTAATTCCCCCTTAATTTAGGAGGTTGTTTGGATATTGGGGTACCAGCCCCCGATATTCACTCATGGAGTGGGTCCATGTCCTAACAACCGATGCTGCTGAGACACTGGGTGTTTTTACACACACATATTTATCCTGCATGTTTGCTGTTACATCCTGAAATTTCTGTGTGTCTAAATCACTCACCCAGATCTTAAACATCCGGCTCTTTGAACTTCTGTGTAGAACTGCTCCCAGAACTTTTTGTGTGTAAAACGTTCTCCTGGTAAACTGCTTTGCTTCAGGCAGCTGTGGTCACTTGGTTTCCATGGCAGCCTGTCACGTCTACAGCTGTGGCTACTTTAGGCTGCCTCAGGCCAGTGTGTGTGTGAAGAATGCATCCAGAAACTGCCTCAGGGTTGTGTGTGTGTGTGTGAAAAATGTACCTGGAACATACTTGTGGACTTGTAAAGCCAGAAGATTGAAAAATCCAGAACTTTAAGGTGTGCATAAAAATGTCCATTGTCTCATCACTGACATCGGATGACATCTGGTAAGGTGTCTGTGCATAATGATTCATGTTGATTGGGGGTGCAAACACAGGTATGTACTCAAGGCCTTAACTGGATATAATTCCCCCACACTGACCTGCAAAAGCAAGCTACCCTGTCCATTCCCCTTTGGTCCATCTTAGAGATGTGGACTAATAATACCACCCCTTGCAGCCTCCAAATTGGGGAGCGGGAACCATGTTAGCGAGACTTGCCTGTATGATTATGCAGAAGTAAGTTGCAATGCCCTACACAATTGGTTGGCTCATGAAACAACAATCATTTCACTCACCCAAAAATCACAATGACAGGCGACCTTAAATGCTGTGTCAAACAAGTTGGCCTCGTAATTGGTGAAACAGCAACAAATTAATGCCTGAAAACTGCTAGCTAACAACCCAGGGGAGAAAGGCAATTGGGTATTGGCCTGGAGCCCTTGCTGTCAAGCCTCAAGCCTCCATTGGGTCAAAATTCTATGGTGGGGGAACACTGGCCCAATAATGCCACTGTAAAAAGAACTGTCCCTATATCCCCCACCACTATTCCCAGGGCAAGGTCTGTATTACAATAGTTGCAGTGTGCGTGGTGGAAAACTAATGATCAACCCCTTCCTCGACCTAAACTCCTGAAATGCCCTGAGTGTCATTCCGTATGCTGTCCAAGTGGCTGGGGCTGTACAACCCTTGACAATTTGATAAAAGTCTAAGATTCAAGGATGCACAGATGGACTGGCATTGCCTCCAGTGCATCTCTCGCTCCAGGCACTAGCTCCCTGAAATGCTCCAGCTGAAATTAAGAGAAGGCATCAGCGATACCATTGTTGACACCTGGAATATATTTGTTGGAAAAAAGATATTATTCTTCAAATCTCATAGCACGGATACCCTCACAAATTATGCATGGGGACTTAGATGAAGGGGAGTTGATGAGATGAACCACAGTCATGTTGTTGCATCAGAACATATTTTCTTGTTCTGAAACACTTACCCAAATATGGACACCCCACAATGATGGAGAAAAAAATCCAGTAATGTTAGGTTCTGGGTTATTAACACCAGGACCCAAGACCTAGGCCAGTAGATGGCACACCACTGATCCCCGAAACACCCCAAAGCCTACCCTCATCCCCACTGTGTCAGAGTGAATTTGCAGTTCAGCCACAAGGAAAAGCAACTCCCTCAAAAAACTAACTCTATTAAAGACTCTCAAAAATGAGTCCCAAAGTTGAACATCCTAAAAATGTATCTCGCACATGAGCCTGATGTGATGATGTGGACAGGGGATGCTGATTGTGCGGGGCGGGCATATAATCTAGATTAAAATACTCTACCCAGAGCACTGACCCTGTTAGCCCTGAAATGAGCAATCACAGTGAATGCTGTTTCTGTCAGATTCTGTTGACCTCTCTCTGAACATGAAATCATACAAATAATTCTGAATCTGTGATTTTTAATTTTTTTTCTATATGCCTCCATACAACCCAATCCAGAATCAAGCTAAAATTTCTTGAATGCCACACACGATATGGAGCATCCCATTGGCATGGTCTTATCAAGGTAATATTTCCATTCAAAGGCGAACCCAAGAAGCTCAACATTATCCAGGTGGACTGGGACAAGGCAAAAGATAAACTTTATATTGCTTTTAGCCATAAGTGCCCAAGCTCTGCAGATGCATACCATCTCAACAGCTAAGTCAAAAGATGAGGAATGCACCAAGCAGAGCTCAGGAGAGATGGCATCATTGAACAAGTCACCTCTTGGATAAGGCCATTTTTACACAGATGCTCTAACACCCATAAAATGGGTGTTACATTTTATTATACATGTTTCAGGGCACCACTGCAGCCAATCACCATGGGCCCTGTGCACACATGATGTCTCCACCCAGTTCCTCTTGGTGGAGATTGGTGTTGGCTGGTGGGTGGGGAGCATTTCCCTTGGTGGAGATGGGTGGGGGCGTCTGTGTAAACGGCACTTTTGGTGGGTGTTGTTGAAAGTTTGCTCCCGGCCAACACCCACCTCCACCCACACCCACTCATGGAGCAACAGGAGACTCCAAAGGGACGATGTACAGCCCATTAGCACTACCTGCTGAGTTCTATTTGTGTGGTAGTAACAGAACCACTGTGAAATGATGCCGTCCACCCCAGCCATGTCATGTAGGTGAATCACCAGAATTTCATGATTTATAGCATCAAATGCTGCCAAAAGATCTAGTAGAACCAGCAGGGTCATACCACCCATATCAAGTTCCACCAAGAGGTCATCAAGCAAGGCCACAAGCACAGTCTCCGTGCCATATACCAGATGAAAGCCAGATGGCAAGAGGTCAAGAAAACTGACATGATCCAGGTGCACCAGCAACTGGCGGGCCACCACCCACTCAATAACCTTCCCTAAAAAGGGTGGCTTAGAGACAGACTGATAACTCGTCGGAGCATCCACGTCAAGTGATGTTTTTTTGAGAAGAGGCTGAACCACTGCCTCCTTGAGGCAGTCTTTCACCCTCCCCTCCCGAAGGGTAGCAGTGATTACCCCAACCCATCCCTGCCTCAATGTCTCCCTGTTGGCCTTCACCAACCAGGATGGGCATGGATCTAATTAAGAAGTTGTGACCCAAACAGACCCCAGCACATCTGCCGCCTCAGCAATTGGAATTCATCCGAAAAACTCTGACTATACCGGGCATTCCTAACCTCTGGCTCCTCCACTGCCTCCAAAATTGTGGACTTGAAGTTGTGACCTGGATCCTGTCATATTTGAAGTTCGATGCTACATGGTGGTTAAATAGGCAGAGAATTTTATACACTGGGCATTTTTACATTCACTTTGTTTCCTGGATTTCAAAGTCCAGGTTCGGTGAATTCATGTAGGGAAGTTTAAATGTTTCCCCCTCTCAGAAGTTGTCTGGGTGCCATTGTAAACAATGGCATCTGGTGACTTACACATGTTTCATGACTTGTGCTAAGTTTTCATGACTTAGACTGGATCATGAAACATGCAGAAGTCGCTGGGTACTGATGTTTACAATGGTGCCCTGATGACTTCTGAGAGGATGCATCTAAAACCCCATGCATGAGTTCACCAAACCCGACCTTTGAAGTCATAGAAAATTAAGATGCATTGGAAAAAAAGCCCAGTATATACAATTTCTTGCCTCTCAAATGTGTAAAAATGCCTAGCACATAAAATCTCCTGCTAGATTTAGTTGGAGTCATGAAATATGTGGAAGTTGCTGAGCACCGCTGTTTACAACAGCATCCAAATGATTTCCAGGAGGGAGGGGAACGAGTTGAGTTCATCAAACCCAGACTTTGAATTCTGGGAAAATTAAGGTGCATGTAAAAACAACCAGTGTCACAAGGAGACTGAAACTACTTTACTTATCAGAACACAAAGAATTAAAGGTAGAGCTAGAAGCAAGATTCCCAGTATCTTCCTTTCCCCATGAGATGTCACACACATTTGTTATATTGGGATGATGCTATGACCTTTGCAAGCCCCTATGAGAGGAGGTTAACACCAAATGCTTCTTTGAGTCAGAAGTAAAACCATTTATGTGACCGTTCCTAACAAAGAGTCAATTCGCCTTCAAGTGAAGGTAATTCAATGAGAACCCTCACATAAATGGCTAAGGTGTGTCAGGCCCAGCCTTAGAAGTGGTGGGGCTGGGTCAGAGGTTGGAATAGATAGTAGACAGGAGTGGAATAAGTAGGTAGAGCAGGATCAAAGCCAAAATTTGGCCAGGATCAAGGCTCACGCTTCAGCTAATGTTTTTTAATCCGTTGACAATTGTCAGATGAAAGATGTAAGGAAGGTAAAAATCACTGGGATTATTACATTATATATACCATACGTAGATCTATATTACTGCTCAAACAGAGAGGACTTACAATGGCCCATGTAATAGTGATATTTCCATATTTTTATATGTTAAGTTCAGTTAAATTGGTCTGTGACAATCAAATGCCTTTGATCAAGTCACGGCGAGGAGCATAATGCATGTATTTTATATGTTGTTGAGGGTAATATTATACTTCCTTAAATGCCAATTCCAAAACGTCAGATACCAGCATAAATTTTCTGAAGGCTTTTTCTGGTAAGAATTTCAGTTACAAATTATTCTGGCTCTTCGAGCTTCTCCTTTTGCTATAACTGATGCCAAACTACGATGAAATTACAAACTAAATTTATCATAAGATTATAGAAATAAATAAATCAAACAAACACAAATTATTATTATTATTAGCAAGCATTTATATAGTGCCAGAAATGTACCTGGCACTTTTAAAAGTGATTGAATAGACACAATTCCAGCCTAGCTACAACAACTGACAGAAATTGGTGAGAACAGCTTGTGTGAAATCTACGGTTGTTGAAAACTTGTAAATATGTTTGGGTATGTCCAGCCCCTTCTACCATGTGTGTGGGGGGTGGTATTTGCCCCTGCTTACCTTCCTGAGGAAGAACGACATGCGGGGCATGTTTGAGAGCAGGAGAGAGGCAGATTAGTGAGGCAGGAGGGGAGAAGGAGAAGAAAGGAAGTTCCTAGCAGGGCCATGTACCTGTGGGCCTCTCTCCCTGGCTGGCCGCATTGAGCAGTGCAGACTTGCATGTGGGCAGTGCACCCCTGGTTCCCCAAGAAGCACAGAGCTTGCACCAGAGAACTTGATCAGTCGTGTCCTCCGCTCTCCTCACCTGTCCAGCCGGAAAAAAAGCTGTGTCATGACTCAGCTGTTTGGTGGATAGGAAGGAGACACAGGGTCCATGAGTTACATGGTGGGAAGCAGGCATGTGGGAGTTGAGTACAGCTCCAACTGGAGGTGGCTTCCTGAGTATTAGCTAGGACTGAAACCCTCACTATCTAACCAGATCTTTGTGAGAAATGGCTTCTCAACAAGATTTGCAAGAACAGGCTGAGAATTGGCCGATTCTTGGCCTGTCCTTGTCAAAATTTGTGCCGCTGAAAAACTGGCACTGTGCATGTGGAAAATGACTGTTGAGGCCATTTATGCACACGTGCAGCCCTGGTGGCCAATTTGTGCAGGTGCAGAATAGTTTGAGGGTTTTGAGAATCTCTCAAGATTCACAAGAACCCTCAAAACTCACTCAGCGCATGCACAAAATGACCAGGAGGGGTGCACATGTGAAAAAATGGCTGTTGCAGCCATTTGCACAGTGTGTTTTGAGTTTTTCAAGAATCTTAATAGATTCTTGAACATCTTGGGGAGATTTCATAAGATCTCACCTGATTTTGCGAGACCCTCATGTTCTCGCAAGAACGTGCCAGATTCTTATTTCAGCCCTAGTATTTCAGACTAAAGGATGGACCAGAAAGCCTGTCAGGGGGTTGCCTTACCCCCACACCCACACACCTACCCCATTAACAGAGAGACCCAAGAAAGCATGGGTAATGGTGCTTCTCTCCCCCCCCCTCCCGTTTCCTCATTTATAACTTTGGGTTACAGGTGCGAGTGTTTTGAGCAGAGGATCTGTGTTACCTGTGCCTCTAATACAGGTCCCACCTTTCTATGTGTAGGAGGATGGGTGAAAGGTGCCAACAAGGTGGCTGATATGGCAGGGACCATCTTACTTTTGGGTAAGTATAGCGGAGGTATCAAGGGATTGCGAGAAGGAGATGGAGGATCAAGATGTGATGCTCACTATCCTGGACAGGATGGAGGCCATGGAATACAGACTGCAGAATATGGCCCATGCTTAATCTGTGGTTTCCAAGGAGGCAAAGGTACAGAAGGAGGTGAAAGAGAGTAGGGAGGTGGGGCCCTTTGACAAACTACCAATTGAGACACTTAGAATTCCCCCTCTGTGAATCGTCCCCATGAAGTCTGTGGGTGAGTTTCACCCAATATATCACCTCACTTATGCCCTTTTAACACAGACGCTCTAACACCTATAAAATGGGTGTTACATTTTATTATACATGTTGCAGGGCACCACTGCAGCCAATCACCTGGCAGTGGTGTCCGTTGCTCCATGGGTGGGTGTGGGTGGAGGTGGGTGTTGGCCGGGAGCAAACTTTCAACAACACCCACCAAAAGTGCCGTTTACACAGACGCCCCCACCCATCTCCACCAAGGGAAATGCTCCCCACCCACCAGCCAACACCAATCTCCACCAAGAGGAACTGGGTGGAGACATCATGTGTGCACAGGGCCCATGGTGATTGGCTGCAGTGGTGCCCTGAAACATGTATAATAAAATGTAACACCCATTTTATGGGTGTTAGAGCATCTGTGTAAAAAGGGCCTTATCCAAGAGGTGACTTGGTCAATGATGCCATCTCTCCTGAGCTCGGCTTGGTGCATTCCTCATCTTTTGACTTAGCTGTTGAGATGGTATGCATCTGCAGAGCTTGGGCACTGATGGCTAAAAGCAATATAAAGTTTATCTTTTGCCTTGTCCCAGTCCACCTGGATAATGTTGAGCTTCTTGGGTTCGCCTTTGAATGGAAATATTACCTTGATAAGACCATGCCAATGGGATGCTCCATATCGTGTGTGGCATTCAAGAAATTTTAGCTTGATTCTGGATTGGGTTGTATGGAGGCATATAGAAAAAAAATTAAAAATCACAGATTCAGAATTATTTGTATGATTTCATGTTCAGAGAGAGGTCAACAGAATCTGACAGAAACAGCATTCACTGTGATTGCTCATTTCAGGGCTAACAGGGTCAGTGCTCTGGGTAGAGTATTTTAATCTAGATTATATGCCCGCACTATCAGCATCCCCTGTCCACATCATCACATCAGGCTCATGTGCGAGATACATTTTTAGGATGTTCAACTTTGGGACTCATTTTTGAGAGTCTTTAATAGAGTTAGTTTTTTGAGGGAGTTGCTTTTCCTTGTGGCTGAACTGCAAATTCACTCTGACACAGTGGGGATGAGGGTAGGCTTTGGGGTGTTTCGGGGATCAGTGGTGTGCCATCTACTGGCCTAGGTCTTGGGTCCTGGTGTTAATAACCCAGAACCTAACATTACTGGATTTTTTTCTCCATCATTGTGGGGTGTCCATATTTGGGTAAGTGTTTCAGAACAAGAAAATATGTTCTGATGCAACAACATGACTGTGGTTCATCTCATCAACTCCCCTTCATCTAAGTCCCCATGCATAATTTGTGAGGGTATCCGTGCTATGAGATTTGAAGAATAATATCTTTTTTCCAACAAATATATTCCAGGTGTCAACAATGGTATCGCTGATGCCTTCTCTTAATTTCAGCTGGAGCATTTCAGGGAGCTAGTGCCTGGAGCGAGAGATGCACTGGAGGCAATGCCAGTCCATCTGTGCATCCTTGAATCTTAGACTTTTATCAAATTGTCAAGGGTTGTACAGCCCCAGCCACTTGGACAGCATACGGAATGACACTCAGGGCGTTTCAGGAGTTTAGGTCGAGGAAGGGGTTGATCATTAGTTTTCCACCAAGCACACTGCAACTATTGTAATACAGACCTTGCCCTGGGAATAGTGGTGGGGGATATAGGGACAGTTCTTTTTACAGTGGCATTATTGGGCCAGTGTTCCCCCACCATAGAATTTTGACCCAATGGAGGCTTGAGGCTTGACAGCAAGGGCTCCAGGCCAATACCCAATTGCCTTTCTCCCCTGGGTTGTTAGCTAGAAGTTTTCAGGCATTAATTTGTTGCTGTTTCACCAATTACGAGGCCAACTTGTTTGACACAGCATTTAAGGTCGCCTGTCATTGTGATTTTTGGGTGAGTGAAATGATTGTTGTTTCATGAGCCAACCAATTGTGTAGGGCATTGCAACTTACTTCTGCATAATCATACAGGCAAGTCTCGCTAACATGGTTCCCGCTCCCCAATTTGGAGGCTGCAAGGGGTGGTATTATTAGTCCACATCTCTAAGATGGACCAGAGGGGAATGGACAGGGTAGCTCGCTTTTGCAGGTCAGTGTGGGGGAATTATATCCAGTTAAGGCCTTGAGTACATACCTGTGTTTGCACCCCCAATCAACATGAATCATTATGCACAGACACCTTACCAGATGTCATCCGATGTCAGTGATGAGACAATGGACATTTTTATGCACACCTTAAAGTTCTGGATTTTTCAATCTTCTGGCTTTACAAGTCCACAAGTATGTTCCAGGTACATTTTTCACACACACACACACACACACACTACCCTGAGGCAGTTTCTGGATGCATTCTTCACACACACACTGGCCTGAGGCAGCCTAAAGTAGCCACAGCTGTAGACGTGACAGGCTGCCATGGAAACCAAGTGACCACAGCTGCCTGAAGCAAAGCAGTTTACCAGGAGAACGTTTTACACACAAAAAGTTCTGGGAGCAGTTCTACACAGAAGTTCAAAGAGCCGGATGTTTAAGATCTGGGTGAGTGATTTAGACACACAGAAATTTCAGGATGTAACAGCAAACATGCAGGAGAAATATGTGTGTGTAAAAACACCCAGTGTCTCAGCAGCATCGGTTGTTAGGACATGGACCCACTCCATGAGTGAATATCGGGGGCTGGTAGCCCAATATCCAAACAACCTCCTAAATTAAGGGGGAATTAGCCAAATTTATTCATAGGGTCTGCGTGTGTCCACTGGGATCAGTCAGAGGATGTGATGCACTGTCAGCTGACTGGAATTTCCCTCCCACACCCCAACACAGGAAGGGGATACTCTGATAAAAATTAGGGAGATTTATTGATACAAAACTAAGTACAATACAGAACCAGTTCACCCACGGGCCAATTAGAATTATACAAATAATTTTCTATACCCTCCCCCACAAACACAGTTGATATAAGTACACAATAATTCACATAGAGAAATCCTCCAGTCTGGTTACCCTGATGTAAGTGGACGTTGTGAGAGGGGGAGCCCGGGAAAGGGGGGAAATAATCAATATTACCTATCCAGTCCTGTTGAAAAGGGACAGGGGGCCCTGTAGATCCAGTGGTGTTCGGGGAGGGGGAAGCTGGACAGACTGGGGCGGTTGGTCTGGGAGAGATCCTTGAGACAAGCAGACACAGAATAACCTGCTTGTGTCTGTGTTCAAGAATGACCCAATTTGCTCATGGGGGTAAGGACAGTTCAAGAGTTTCTGAGAGGTGGGGAAGGGATCCGAAAGGCACTTCTTGCACAAAAAGGGATCCCAGAGGTGCTCAGGGCTGAAAAAGAAACCCTTGCATGATGTGTTGGGGGAAATAGAGCCTTGGAGGATTTAAATGGGAGGCATGGAAGGTTGAACAAGATGGCAAAAGGGAGTTTCTATAGACAGGGGAAGAAGGTTATTGTTAAACAGGCATGGAGCGATCAGCCTAACGATTGATCTATTGCTTGCTTAGAGTTTTGGGCGGCCGTGGAGGGCTCATCTCAAAAGAGGGAGGCCACCTGTTTTTGACTGCTCCATTGTTTACCCAGGGGCCTCCCTTGTTTCATTCTCTTATTCTTTCTAACCAGACTGGTTTTGCACGGGGCTTTTTCTTTCTTTTTCCTCTTTCCCCTTCTGTTCCCTTCCACCCTTTGACCTGTGTCTGGGGGGGTGCTGCCAGGGGGGGGATGTATGGCTTTTTTGGGGGGGAATGGTGTCGTTCCTAACACGGCGTCCAGGGACCTTAGGAAAGGGGACTTATGACTGGCCCATTTGTAGGGCACTGCCAGACCTTTTCAGGTCCTATGGTGTTCACCTGTCTCCTGTCAGCTTAGAATTTATTTAGCTGACATTTGGGAGAATGTGTTAGCATGTTGAAGAAAAAGCATCAGCAGGAAGAGAAGGAGGAGGGGCATGGAGTAAGTTTAAATTTGGAGGATCTAGTCAAGCTGGCAGTCCTTATGGCAGAGGTCCAGTGCAAAGGGGAAAAAGTGAATGAGGGAATTGACACAAGAAAGGCACCTTCATAAAAGGGGAGGCTTAGGGTATGTCCTGACTCCTGACCATGCTGGTATGTGTGACCCATGGTATGGCATAATGAGTGAAGCCTAGGGGAGAATGGGAGCAGCAGCACCTGGCAAGATATTAGCGAACCCTGGTGTGTGAGGTACACTCCTCCCTTTTATGGCATCATACAGAGAAGTTTCTCTAATGTGGTTCCCTCTCCCTAGATGGGGCATAGCATGACTGCGGTGAATGGGTTCGTAAAATGTGCCAGACATAGATATGGAAACATTGCCCATCCAGACTTATGTTATTGGTTAAATAAAACTGAGTGCATTGACTTCCAAAGAGTATTGATGTCTGTCTCTTCTGACGATGTGGGGACAAGCTGCTAATTTTCCTGGTAATACTGAAAAAGACAGGCTATTGAGGGTGCTTTTAACCTGATCTTCTACTGCAACCTTCTGCCCAAATGTTAGCATTGCACTGCCATGCTTACAGTTTTTTCGATTAGTTTCATGCATTTTTTTTAGCTTTAATAAGACAGGAGCTGAACACCGTTAAGTGAACATCCAAAACTTAATAAAAAATCAGAGTGGAAAGCGAGCTACCTATGTGATCAAACTCAGAATGAGTAAAAAAGGCATTGTTAATAGTAAGCAAAGCTTGCAATTAAAGGTTAAGCAAAGCAAATGGTTTAAATTTTTTGCCGTTGTTGAATTACATTAATGTGTACATAGATTGGTGAAAATAAAAATACTCAGTCGAAATTGAAAGTCCCTTTTCCTTAAGTAGCAAAATACCACCTTCATATCTAGGACCAGGGTGAAAATAAAATTTGAGCCCCCCATGGCCCTTCCCCATAGCCCCACCCCTTTAACAAATTACAGCCCGGTACTTGCTTAGAAAATATAAAGCAGTAATTTTTTTTAGACTCTTTATCTGTTGCAATAGGGAAGTTCTTTTGAGAAAGTGGTGTGTGTGTGTGTGTGTGTGTGTGTGAATTAAGTAATTAATTAATTAAAAAAGAGAATGGTGACTGAGGGGGTGAGTTGTGTGTGTGTGAGAGAGAGAGGGGCTAGTTTTGTGTTTCAAATGAGGTTTGAGTGTGCACATATTTGATGGGCAGATTATCTGTACGTGTGTGAGAGAGAGGGGGCTGGGTGTGCGAGTGAGTGAGATAAATGGTTGAATGAGGGGCTGTTTCTGCGTGTATGTAATGGATAAGTGAAGGGGCATAAACTGACTCCACTGCAGATATAGCAATTCACTTGCATCAACCCAATCAAATCATGTTCCTTTAATTACTCCTATCATGGGGTGCAAGCAAATTGGGTATGGCGAAGACTCTTTTTGGCTATGCAGGAGAGAGTTTAGTTTACCTCTAAAAGAATGAGAGATTTGTAGCTACTGGGTAACTCTTGACTCCACTGAATGTCAATGGGTGCTTTGCCATTGAGTTCATTGGCTTCAGGATTTCATCATAATATAAAAGATAACTCTTATTTTGTTTATCTATTCCTGTTACCTCTCCTTGGTGCTCTTTAGTTGGAAGTGACTTTCTGAGTCAATGCCAGACTTTCTCTAGAATAGGCAGGTGTTCCGAGTTTCTACATAGCCTCTGCTATCCAAGGTCAAGATTGCTTCCAAACTCTCGATTCCAAAAAATGATTATGCTATTTGTGTTGCTATAAACATAGGCCACCTGAACGTTGACAAATAAAGTGCTTCCCTTTTCCTGGATGGAGAGCCTTTTGTGAAGTCTCATATTTTAATTTGTGGTCAAAGTACATTTCCATCAACCTGATGCAATCTGTTACTGAAATACATGTTATCAGCTGGCCAATCAACTCTGTGAACAAAATATTTTTTATCATAATTAAGCCACAAAATAGGAATTTGCTCAGGTTCTGTCATCCTGTCAGACAAATATAATAGAATGCCACTACCCTGTCCACAAAATTGATTGAGATGTTATAGTGTAAATGTTTTGCACATTGTACATTGCTCTTGGTGACATAATATTAGAGAAAACCATTCTGAGGATGATATGTTAATTGAGCAAGTAATTATTATTAGAGCACAGGAGCTACATTATAATGCCCCAAAATTCTATTTGTTCTAAAATCAACATGATCAAAGTTATGATTGTGAAATTGGTCATGGAGTATCAATGAGCTAAATGGTTCATGCTGTGGAATTTTCAGATGAATCCGTTGGATAAAAGCTGAAATATCTTAGTTTGAAAACTGCACTTTGAAGCCTGATTTTTCATTTAGTCAAACTGTCTCAATCTGGGCAGGTTAAAGGGTTTGAGTGTTGCTGGGGAGGAGGAATTAGCTTTTTAGAAAATTAAAGAAGGCTTCCAGGGGGTACCTTTGGGGTTTTATTTGTAAATCTGATTAGTAGTTTTAAGGTTACAGGGTTGTGAAAAAACCCACGTTAGCCTATGGAGAGTGGCAGGGCTGCTTTGAAGAGGAGCGCTGCTTGCTGCCTCTTCTCCTGTCTTTCCCTTCCCTGAGCGGGTTTCAGGGCAATTGTGCTTGGGGTTTTTGGCGCACCGGGGAGTGAGGTGCTTTGGGTCTGTGAAGCAAAGGAGTGCTTTGGGTGTGTGGAAGCAAGGGTAAGTGGGTTGCTTTGGGCATGGGGGCAAGGGAGCAAGGACGGTGGGTACTTTGGGAGGGAGGGAGCAATGGTAAGTGGGTCGCTTTGGGCATAGGGGGCAAGGGAGTGAAGGTGGGGAGGCACTTTGGGTGTGAGAGAAAGGGTGGGTGGGTTGTTTTCGGCATGGGGCAAGGAAGTGAGGGTAGGGGGCACTTTGGTTGTGGGGGACAAGGGAGCAAGGGTAGGGGAAGCAAGGGAATGAGGGAAGGGGAGGATCTTTGGGCTTGGGGGGTGGGAGAGCTAGGACAAGGCACTTTGGGTGGGGGGACAAGGAAGGTGCTTTGGGTGGGAGGGAGACAATGGAGCAAGGGCAGGAGGCGGTTTGGGTGTAGGGGTGCTTTGTATTTAATAAAAAACTTAGATATTCAATAGTCAAAAAACCTCTGGTTTAGTAGAAGAGTTAAGACTCTTGCAAATTCAATTTTACTAAAAAGCATGGAAATTGCACCTTAAGGCAATTCAACCCCAATCCTCTTCCTCTGCAGGTTGGGGACAACTTTGAAGCTGGGAACAGGAGGACGTGAGCTGTCCCCTCACCCCGTCCATTTCCTCTATTCTTTCATGTCGGTTGGGGAGAAGGGGACAGATGAGTAATGTCTAATAACTCTCCCTCTTACCCACTGATCCCTACTGCCCTCCTAGAGCACAGTGAAGCTGGGTAAAGTCATATGCAAATGTTCAATTTAAACTTTAAGTTATGCATGGAAATGAATTAAATGGAACAGTCATTCGAAGGAATGGAGGCAACAGCAATGCCAATTTCTAAATAAATACTATTGTCATTCCAACATCCAATCATGTGACTGTGAAACTATACAACAGCTGCATCTTTGGGAGTATATGGGGAAGGCAAGAGGGTGTGAAATAATGAGGAAGGCACCAGATGCAGTAAGAGGAATGGTTGGAATGATAGAGAAAAATACAAAGAGTGTGCAGGGTCAAGTAAGTGGGTGGAATGACAGGAGAAATTAGAAATAGTTGCAACAAGGTTCTGAGTGAAATAACTGATTCAGAAGGCTGATGGGACACCAAGGGGAGAAGTCCTATTGTTTAACCCATTTACCATAGATGACACCCTATCCTTTGAGTCCCAATGCCTCCCTCCCTCTTATTCCACTTCCCCTACTGTTTGTTTGTTGTTGTTTTGTCCTTCCACACACACCCTTACTTCTGGTTCTATATGACACAAACAGATAAACATTGTATTTCTCCTAGAGCTTTTGAGTTCTCTGTGAGGGGAGTGGGGGCTAGAGGGGTGACTTGGACCCAGGACTTCTGGGTTGTCTGTTACAAGGTTGCGAGCTGAACAGGGGAGAGAAGAACAAGCTAGGAACCAGGATTATTGAGTTGCTTGTGAAGGGAGTGTAGCCTACTGGATTAGCGTGGGGTGGAGAGGCTGGAAGCCAGGAGTCCTGAGTTCTGTGCTAAAAGGTTGGGACCAAGTAGATTATATGGGCAAAAGGGGTGGAAACCAGGGCTCTCTTTCCTGAGGGGGTGAGGGACCAGCTCATGCCCTCCTGTCCTCAGCTTCAGTGTTGCCCCCAACCTGCAGAGGAAGACGATTGGGGCTGAAAGATGAAGGCAAAGTGTGGGTGCTTGGAGCCTAAGTTGTAAGTGAACACAATATGTGAGAGACTGTGCAATGTCTTTACTGCTAACATGACATGGACGTTATGGCGGGAGCCTTAACTTGCAATGTCCATGCTTTTTAGTACATGATTGAATTTGCAAGAGTCTTAAGTCTTCTTGTAAACTGGAGGGTTTTCTTTACTATGGAATTATTTTTTATATAGCACCAGCGATGAACCTGGAAAAAAATTACAAACATAGTACAACATTTCATTTACAATCTAAAGTTCAACAAATTCTGGGAATTCACAGGTCAACGTTTCAAATACAAAATATTGACTGAAATATTCAACCAGCTTTGGTCAAAAAATACACATGTGCAAAATGCTGGCAACCATACTGTAGCTGCACAAAATGACCACCACCATAAACAATATCCATACAGCAACATCCTCTGGCATGACAGCTTTCATCTTGTTGTATGGAAGCAAGCGTTTTGTGCATGTACAATACAGCTGCTGCCATTTTTTGCATTTACAGAACTGTGGCAGGGGCATTTTGCACAGGTGCAAAACGATATGGTTGAAATTCCAACAAAAATACTATTTTGATGAGAATTCCAAAAGGAAGATTAAGTTATTCCGATTTCACAGAAAAGTCGACAAAATCAGAATTGTTTATACAACCAGCACTAGGCTAGGAGCTCTTAAGTTCAGATCCTGACCTTGCTGCTGTATGGCTTTGGGCACGTTATTTTGGGTGATTTCAGATGTTACGTGGTTAAATTCACCACAGTGAATCCCACACGAGTGCGAACTGATTCACCGCGGGCCATGGTGAGACGCACGGCCCCAACAGACGTGACGGGGGCAGTACCACCACCCGGGGCCAACCAGAGAGACCATGGGAACACAACAGAAGTGACACGGTGACAAGAACCACAGTGGGAGCCCCACAATGCAACAGGGTCACGCAGATGCAAAAATGGCCACTGAAAGGCAAACAAGGCCACAGAAGGCCGTGTGCACTGCCCAGGAAATGGAAACACGAAGGGAGGGGATGGAGGGAGAGGCAGCATGAGCAGTGCTTCCAAATAGTGGCCTAATGGAAGGCGTGCACACTTCAAACTGAAAAGCGCACACACACAAACGAAGCAGGACACCCACGCAACATATGGGAGCAGAGCAAGGGGGCAGAGAGAGGCACACACCAGAGATGAACAGGGAAACCCCAACCTCACTGACGCATGGGAAGAGGGTGGGCCCGGAGGGGCTGGCACGGACAGACCAGCAGCATCAGGAGAGGGCAGGGGCCCAGTGGCAAAGGAGAAGGGGAACCCAAGCAGACCAAGCAGTAAGGAGGCAGCACCAGGCACAGTGAAGCACACCAGGCATTTATTGAGGGCACAAGAGGCAACGACCCAGCTAAAAGGCATACAGCACGGGAGCGTGAGGATAAACAAGTAGGGGCAGCTGCAAAGGGGACTCGGGGCCCAGTCCGGGAGTGGGGGACCAAGCACAACTGAATCCCACATAACAAGCATCCGGAGTATAAGTACACCCAGTGTGGGAGGGGAGGCACCAAACAAAGGCACGGAAACACCGACCCCCCACCCCCACCAGCACGGGTGATGGAGGGCAAGGGGGCCACCCCGACACACCCCCCAAGGCAAACAAGGGGGCAGATGGAAGGCAGATCCATGGTAAAGGGACACCAAGGCGGGGGAGTAGGTCCAGCCCCGTGGAACAGGGGTACCAGTCCAGAGACAGGAGAGCCCTGGACTGGTGGGGGAAGCAGCTCATGGAGATGGAGGGCCATCAGCGACATGTCCGCAAGATGCCACATGAAGGGTCCCAGAGCGGAACTCGCAGATCGAAGGTGATAGGGCAACAGGCAGGCGGAGACAGGTCACAGGGGGTCCATCAGTTCCAAGGAGTCAGAAGACGGGGGACAAAGCACTCAGGCCACAGGAGGAAGAAATGCGCTGAGGAGGCACCTGGCTGCCAGAAGAGGCCAGTGCTCCCTAGACACAGCTGCTGGGGCTACCATCGGGTGGAGGGGGAAGTAATGACAACAGGTGCACATAGCAGGGCCATTGCCAAAGACCCCGGCAGAAGCCCCGGGCGGCCTTGTGAAAGCATATCAGGTAGAAGACCTCGAAAGGATCTGCACAGCTCATCCCGAGTTGCACATCAGAATGGCTGCACACCTCCGACAGGGCCACCAGTTCCGGTCCGAAGGGGGGGTGGAATTCCATAATCAGCCACAGGAGGCCAGGGCAGGTGGGATAGCTCCAGAAGATGGTAGTAGGCAGCACCACAGGAGCTTGGATACCCATGTGCACCCTGCACGCTGATGAAGTAGGACAAAGCCACTGCAGGGCCACCCTCACGCAGACAGGTAGCATATCCCGGGAAGGCGCACACACACACAGGGCGGAGACTGTCTCAGAGGTACTCCAAGCCACAAGGCCCCCCAGTGTGGATTATAGGCATCCCTCAGGGAAGGGGGTGAGCCCCAGCTCCTCACAGTGCATGCGGCATTCATCAGCTACATAGCCAAAACGCAGCATACCAAAACTCAGACAATGATAGGCATCCTGCCAGGTGGGCAAGGAGCGCAGGCAGCACTGAACAATTGGCGAATGCCACAGATCACAAAGGGCCATGCTCTCGCGGGCGGTCCAGGGCCGGATGGAGTCCCCAGAGCCGCCGAGCGGGACCTTGGGGTGAGATGCATTTGCCATGTTTCAGCTCCTGGAGGGTTTGAGCAGCAGCAGCCGTGGGGGCAGCATGGGATGCAGGGTCGGGGGGCTCCACAGGCAGACAGGTGCCACCAAGGCCAACAGATAACGGCATAATGGGAACAATGGGGCCACTATGGAGGGAGGCGTAGGGAGTGGCCAGCGCACAGCTGCAGGCATGCAAGGCCAACATCCCCACACATAAACACCTGCTAGATGAGATAGGAACTCCAGCAAGAGAACACACAGGGAGAACCACATCCCAGGGAGGCAACATCATGGGCTGGGGTGTGTGCAGGAAAGGGCACCCCCAATGCTGGCCCCACAGCTGCTACCGGGGGATCACAGCAGCACCAAAGGGAAACCCCCCCTCACCACCAACACTGGAGGATCCCTCATGCAGGGGACAGAGCTCCAGGGCTGCCAGCCCTTTAGTCAGGGGCTGTGTGGCCATCTGTGAGCACCCAATGGCCCCTGGGGGTGGGTGTTCAGAGTCATTGGTATATTAGGCACAGGTGTGTGGTCAGGGGTGGCGGCGAGCACACGTGTCCCCTGCCGTGGCCCAAATCAACAGAGTAGCCACACCTGCTGGGATGGATCACACACAGCTTGGAGCTCACCTGGCCCTACTGCAGGCAGTGGCAGAGTGGTTCCAGGAGCACGTGGCACTTCAGGGATCAGCATGGATGAGCTAGACATGATGCAGGTGGACCAGCAGTACATGGCCAGGTTGGGGGCACACACCCGTCTCACTAACTGCAGGGCCGGATGACTCCTAGCCCTGGGGACAGCATGGCATCTTGGACTGGCCTACAGTGAGCCAGTGCTATGGGCAAACAACTTTCCAGCTGGCCCTGCTGTCCAGGGGTGCATGGGAGAGCGCTGTCAGGTACCTAGTGCTGCAGCTTGCAATTGTTATAGCGCGCTGTCAGCACCACGGCGGTGGCGGTGGGGGATGCCCGACGGTGGCGCGTGGGAGGGCAGACACGCCCCCATGGCGCGTCACTCGGGCGGCCCCAGTCGCCGGCAGAAACGCAGCCACAGTCAGGAGGTATGGTGGCAGAGCCTGCAGCAGAGTCCCGGCGCGCTACGCATCTTCGCATGTTACAAGGTTGCAGAGCTACATAGTTAAGAGGGCACAAGACCGGCACAGCATTGCCGGAGATCAGTTCGCTGTGAGACCGGCCCCCTTGCTGTTTGGAATTCGTTGCGTGAGCTATTGAGATTGTACTTCCTTTTGCCTTAGGTGTGGATTTAAGCGACAGGGATTGCGTGAGTGAGTGAGAGAATGGTGAGTTTGTACGTGGTAGGGCAGTGCGGGTGTGGGCTGTAGGGGGGTGGGGCATGTGGATTGGGGGCACAAGTTCTTCCCTTCTTGTTGGAACCTTCCCTTTCCCCTTGACCGACAGCGTGCGCTATCCCCGTCCCCGTATTCCTGGAGCTCTTCCCTGCTGCCCCCCACAATTCCCTTGCACTCTCTTCGTCTCTGGAGCACCAGATAGATAGTTGGGTGACTGGGGGCACAAAAGGGGGTGTGGTTGTGCGGGCGCTGCCCAGGGCGTTCGACCTCCATTCCCCAATGATGATCTGTCCGTCACTCTGCTTGGAGTGTTAACGCCACACAAGATCCTGAGGGGTTGTTTTCCTCCACCTTATGTGTGGAGGTTCCGGAGCGCTCGAGCAAGAGTACAAGAATTAGTGAGGAGCCTTGCCAGCAGCAACCCAGGTCCATATTTGTCCCGATACCCCTCCCCACTCCCTGACAGTATCTCCGGCTTTAATATGGACTGTGCTGAAAAACTAGAGGAATTAACAAAGGCAATGCAATCCATCACCATGGAGGTGCGGGATATCAAAGAGCACCAAGAGCAGGGTGCAGCAAGAGGGCTTTAAGCCCCTGTTTCTAACCCCATGGAGTAAGAGGAAATCGAGTCCTTAGAGGAATCAAGGGGTGGGGATAAAGAACCTAAGCACCCCCCTATTGCTAGGTTTGGCAGGGATAAAAAAAAGTTCCAAGGGTTTGTGGCTCTTTGTAAGCTGGCCTTTCAGTTACAGCCATGGACCTATCGGTCAGATGCCACTAAGGTGGCCTTTATAATTGGACACTTGGAGGGTCTCGCCCTTGAGTGGGCTACTCCTCTCCTCATAAAAGACATCCCGTTATTAAAAGATTATAAGAAGTTTTGGGGGGAATTTCAATTTTTGTTTGATTATCCCCACTGGGCCAAAGATGCCGAAAGTGCCATCCTAATTCTCCGTCAAGGCAAAAATCCGCTTCTTTAGTATATTACGCACTTCCAGCATTTGGCGGTGGAGCTAGACTGGCCAGACAATGTGCTTAAGGTACTTTTTCGTAAAGGTCTTAGTGATGAGCTGAAAGACCAGCTCACACTGGTTGCCGTACCTGCCACTTGGGCGGAGCTAGTTAACCTCACATGTCAAATAGATGAGTGTTTGATGGAACAAAGGAGAGAGCACAAACAGAAAGTGAACCGTCAATTGCCTTTACGCTTACCGGTTGCCCCCCTCAGTCGTATGGAAATCCAAAGTGGACGAACCCGAACCGATGCAGATTGGGGCCTCCAGGGGGCCATTAACAACACAAGAAAAAGAATGAAGAAGAACAGAACGATTATGTTTTTATTGCGGTGCCTCAGGCCATTTTTCTAGGCAGTGTCCTCAATTACCACCAGCCCGAAGGGTACCGGGAAATGAGAGCAGCCGGGATGGGCAGGGAGCATCCCAGTAGTTAACCACCACATCCCTGGGGTAGTGGAAACCCAAATACCCCTCAGCAATCACGAAAAACATTTCCGAGTTCCTGTCACTATAGAATTCTCTAACTCACACTCCCTTGTGTGGCCTACCCTTATTGATTCCGGAGCATCCAGAAACTTTATTGACAAAAGATTTGCACAGAAGTACGGAATTCCCACTGTGACTACAACACAGCCAAAAACTGTTTCTGCCATTGACGGGTCACCTCTGTGTTCTGGTCCTGTGGTTCTTTCCACTCCCCCGTTAAGATGTACCATAGGAAGGCATCAGGATACGCTGTGTTTCGATGTCATTCAAACTCCGGTATTCCCCATCATCTTGGGGATTCCCTGGCTGGGCACACACAGCCCATCCATTGATTGGTCACAGAGGGCACTCTCCCTCCTCCCCCTCCTTCTCTCATGTCCTCCTTCTCCCCTGCTGTCACGTGGGAGGGGGTACAAAAGGGGAAAAGGCCCACACACCCTGCACATACACACTGCTCTGCACGTTACGCAAGGCCCCCAGTTGCCCGTCAGGATAGAATGTGGGCCGCTCAGTATGCTTGCGCACCAAGAGCAAGGGCCCCTATCATCATAGGGCTCAGAGCATTCAATGAGGAGGGAATCCACCCAGACACTCTTCCACGCCACGGGAGAGGGGAAAGGGAAATAGCCGTGGGGGGGGAGGAGTGAAGGGAGCCAGGGAAGGGGCCCTGGTCGGGCTGACAGTAGGA
>QEPC01013258.1:869292-907874 GCA_003113815.1 Sphenodon punctatus
ACTTGAGACCTCGCATCTTCATGAATGTTAGACCCCTTGTCTCTCCCTCTGTTCCCCTTCCTAAGTCTCTCCCCCAGCTCCTGTCTCTCAGATTGTAAGCCCTAGGGCAGGGACCGTGTCTATTTTATTACTTTGTAAAGTGCCAGGTACACTGCTGGCGCTATATAAATGTTTGTTAATAATAATAATAATAATAATACCTTTCTCTCCCCTTGGTGCAGATCCCACCACACCGTTGTCCCACCGGTTCCTAAAGTTCCCGCTGGTGTCAATGCCACTGTATCTCCGTCAGTGGCTATCCCTTCAGAATACCAGGATCTAGCAGAGGTGTTTAAAACTCAAGAAGCCTTAGAACGTCCACCACATAGAGCTTATGATTGCTCAATCAACTTAATACCAGGTACCATGCCTCCATATGGCAGGATTTATGCCGTATCCAAAACATAGTTGGGCACCTTAAAAGACTACGTAACCGACAGTCTTAACAAAGGTTTTATCTGACCTTCATCATCCCCAGCTGGGGCACCTTTGTTTTTTGTACCCAAAAAAGATGGAGGTCTACGTCTCTGCATTGATTATAGGGGGTTGAATGCAATTACGGTAAAAAACCGTTACCCACTACCCCTTATTCCAGAGTTACTCGATAGGCTTCAAGGAGCCTCTATATTCACCAAGCTTGACCTCCGAGGAGCATATAATCTTTTTTGAATAAAGGCAGGAGATGAGTGGAAAACTGCTTTTCGCACCAGGTACGGTCTTTTCGAGTACTTAGTGATGCCCTACGGCTTAGCTAATGCCCGGCGGCCTTCCAACATCCCATAAATGACATTTTTCATGATATTTTAGATGTTTACGTAGTAGCCTATCTAGATGATATCTTAATTTACTCCCGTGGGTATGAAGAACATAAAGAACATGTGCGTTCTGTTCTGAAATGATTACAAACAAATTGATTGTACTGCAAACTGGAAAAGTGCCTATTTCATCAAACCACTGTTCCCTTCCTTGGGTTTATTATCACCCCACGAGGCGTAAAAATGGATCCTGTTAAGGTACGTGCCATTATGGTATGGTCTCCCCCAACAGCGGTAAAGCCTCTTCAAAGATTTCTAGGGAGCGCACACTATTACAAGCAATATATTCCTAATTACGCCCACTTAACAGCCTCCCTCACATTCCTACTTAAAAAGGGGCAACCCTATGTATGGGCGGGAGAACAACAACAGGCATTTGCCAAATTAAAGCAAACCTTCATGCAAGCCCCCATCTTACAACATCCTAACTTTTCTGCCCCCTTTATCGTGGAAACGGATGCTTCCAACGTCGCCATCGGGGCAGTATTGCTACAACACCTTCCGTACAACGCCTTACCACTTCCGTGTGCTTTATTTTCCCGGCAGCTGACACCCGCAGAAAAGAACTACACCACATTGGACAGGGAACTTTTAGCCTTAAAGGCAGCCTTCGACTCCTGGTGGCATTACTTGGAAGGGGCCATACACCCCGTTCAAGTAATAACGGATCATAAATCCTCATATTTCTGCAAACCGCCTGGATTACAAATGCCAGACATGCCAGGTGGGTTTTGTTCTTTTCCCGCTTTCAGTTTCAAGTGGTGTACTAAGCGGGGAAGAATAACACCATAGCCGATGCCCTCTCATGAAGTTATGGAAACAGAGAGGACCCAGAGAACAAGGGGGACCTTTTGCTAAACAGGAAGGTGTTTGTATCCACCAGTATGACTCTTGCACACTTTAAAGAGTTAGCGACACAAGATCCAGAAATTGCACAAATGACCGATGATGGGAACCTCTCCAATTAAAAAACCCATGGACACACCATCATAGTGCCCCAGGCCGCCTGTGCTACGATTCTATGCACCCATCATGATGCGCCGCTGGCAGGGCATCCCGGGCAGCGATGAACCTTGCACATAATACAACGGCATTTTTGGTGGCCTTCAATAACCAAGGATACGCAAGCATATGTCCAAGGTTGTAAAATTTGCTGTCGGACCAAGGTACCTAGACGAGCCCCACTGGGTCTCCTTCAGTGTACGCCCCAACCCCAAGGACCCTGGCAAAGAATAAACCTAGATTTTATAGTCGAATTACCCCCTTCACAGGGTTACACCACAATTCTCGTTACCATGGACCAATTCACGGAAATGGCCCACTTTATCCCTTGCAAAGGCCTACCCACAGCCTCACAAACTGCTCAGTTATTATTCCAACATGTCTTCAAAATTCATGGATTACCTCAAACTATTATTTCAGATCGAGGTTCACAATTTACTGCTCGTTTTTGGCGTGCCTTGTTTACATCCCTTGATGTTCACCTTGCCTCCACAACCGCCTATCACCCCCAGGCCAATGAGCAGGTGGAACGCGTAAACCAGGCGATAGAACAATATTTACATTGCTATACCGACCATCTACAAGACAATTGGGCGACACAATTACCGCTGGCCAAATTTGCTTTTAAAAATGCACCTAATGCATCCATCGGAATGTCACCTTTCTACGTTACATTCGGATTTCATCCCCGCTTAATCTTTCACAGCCTACCCTCTGCAGTAGTCCCTGCAGTGGGTGCCCTCCTTTGCCAAATTCGTAAAAACCATACCATGGCTCGCACAATGCTTCAAAAGGCACGACAGCAATACAAACACTTCGCCGACCGCCATCGTTCATCAGCTCCTCAGTTTACAGTTGGGGACCTCGTGTGGATAGATTGTCACCACTACCCAAATCATCGCCCATCAGCCAAACTCGATGACAAATATATTGGACCCTTTTCCATTTCCCAGAAAATCAATCCCGTTACTTACAAAGTAACATTACCTCCCCACTTGCATTGCCACCCAGTGTTTCATGTGTCTATGTTAAAACCCTATCACCCTCCTTTGTTCCCAGATCAAACTCCTCCACCACCTGTTCCAGCCATCTCTGGGACCCCCGAGTACGAAGTTCAACTGATCCTAGATGCTAAAAAAATATGCAGAACCATACACTACCTGGTGAACTGGAAAGGGTATGACAAATCCGAACACTCCTGGGAGCTGCGCCTCAATATTCATGCACCTCGCCTCCTTTGTTCCTTCCACACTTGATTCCCTCTCAAACCAGGTTCCTTCCCCTGGGGGTGGGGGGGGCATTGGGGGTGCTGTTAGAGCGTGCTGTCAGCAGCACTGCGGCAGCAGTGGGGGGTGCCCGACGACGGCGTGCGGGAGGGCAGACACGCCCCCCGGGCACGTCACTCGGGCGGCCCCAGTCGCTGGCAGAAACGCAGCCACAGTCAGGAGGTATGGTGGCAGAGCCTGCAGCAGAGTCCCGGCGCGCTACGCATCTTCGCATGTTACAAGGTTGCAGAGCTACATAGTTAAGAGGGCACAAGACCGGCACAGCATTGCCGGAGATCAGTTCGCTGTGAGACCGGCCCCCTTGCTGTTTGGAATTCGTTGCGTGAGCTATTGAGATTGTACTTCCTTTTGCCTTAGGTGTGGATTTGAGCGACTGGGATTGCGTGAGTGAGTGAGAGAATGGTGAGTTTGTACGTGGTAGGGCAGTGCAGATGTGGGCTGTAGGGGGGTGGGGCACGTGGATTGGGGGCACAAGTTCTTCCCTTCTTGTTGGAACCTTCCCTTTCCCCTTGACTGACAGTGTGCGCTATCCCCTTCCCTGTATTCCTGGAGCTCTTCCCTGCTGCCCCCCACAATTCCCTTGCACTCTCTTTGTCCCTGGAGCACCTGATAGATAGTTGGGTGACTGGGGGCATGAAATGGGGTGTGGTTGTGCGGGGGCTTCCCCAGGGCGTTCGACCTCCATTCCCCAATGATGATCTGGCCGTCACTCTGCTTGGAGTGTTAACTCCACACAAGATCCTGAGGGGTTGTTTTCCTCCACCTTATGTGTGGAGGTTCCGGAGCGCTCGAGCAAGAGTACAAGAATTAGTGAGGAGCCTTGCCAGCAGCAACCCAGGTCCATATTTGTCCCGATACCCCTCCCCCCTCCCTGACAGCAATTCCCATCCAGAGGCACACATGGGCCATGCCGAGGGTTCACCAGTGGTGGCAGAGGGTGCTGGCACAGTGGGACGATGCCACCTGGGTCAGACACTTCAGAATGGACAGGCACACCCTCATGCTACTAGCTGAGCAACTGCAGGAGTGGCTCGAGTCCCTCAGAACTGATATGCGGGACCCCATTCCCGTGCCACAGCGAGTTGCCATCGCTGTGTGGGCCTTGGTCAACCCAGACTCCTGCTGTTCCATTGCACAGCACTCTGGAGTGGGGCTCACAACCATGGCGTGTATAGTGCGGGACTTTTGCGAGGTGGTGGAGGGGGTGCTCATGGACTGTGGCTTGTCGATCAGGCCAACGTTATGCAGGGTTTCCATGATCTGGGTTGCCCCAATTGTCTGGGGGTGATCGATGGCACCCATATAGAGATCCTGCGGCCCCATGACGATGATGAGGCCGAGTACATAAATCGGCACGGATACCACTCGCTACAACTCCAGGGCCTGGTGAATCATAGGGGGCACTTCACTGACATCTTCACCGGGCACTCGGGCCGCAGTCACAACGCTCGCATCCTCACAATCTCCCCGCTGTTTGCCCGCATGTACAGGGGGGACTTTGCTGACATGCGTATGATCCACATCAAGGGGGTGATGATGTCCCAATGCATCATTGGTGACCTGGCCTATCCTCTGAAGTGATGGTTGATGAAGGCATTTCCAGTGGCAGTTTTCCTGGCTCAGCATTGGTACAACACCCGCCTCAGCACCGCTCGCACCGTGGTCGAGAAGTCCTTTGGTGCCCTCAAGCAGCGTTGGCACTGCTTAGCTGGCCGGCTGAAGTATATGGTGGAGACCTCCTCCCTTGTCATCGGAGCCTTCTGTGTCCTCCACAACATATGCGAGACCGACGGGGCAGCTCTGGACAACCCCCCCACATGCTGTTTGCCCGGCCCAGTACCGCTGTATGCTGACGTGCCCAACCCCCATGAGTACTGCTATGCCACGCGCATCAGGGCAGTGCTGGCACATCACGTTGAACACCTGGCCCATCCCTGAGGCCCTTGTCGCCATGAACCCTCCGAACTTAGACCACACAGTGCCTACAGCCACATCGCTGCTGCTGTCGCAAAGTGTATGCATAGAATAAAGCCCTTGGATGGAATAAGGTGTGTCAAAGATTTATTAATGTGCTCCCCCATTCCCTCTCAGGGCCAGTTGGTCTGGCTGCTGGCATCTGTCCTGAGGGGGAATGGGTCCCCGGATCCATGGTCCCATGTGTGGTTGGGGTTGCAGGTGTTGCGGTGCTGGCAGGGCCAGCGGTGCAGCTGGTGGGGGTGGAGGGGGCAAGTGTCCAGGTGCCGGCATGGCCCCCAGTGGGGTTGCTGCCATTATGAAGGCACCCAAGTCCCCGGCTTGCAGGAGGAGGGACGTGCCCTGCTCCAATGAGCGATCGAGTTTACGTGACAGCGCCTCGGACCAGCGGTCCTGCCGGTTCGAGTGGGCCTGGAGTGCCTCCAGTTGTCTGTTCATATCCCGCAGCAGCAGCAGGTGCCTGTCCTTTCTCATCTCAGCCAACAGCGCCCTGTCTCTCCCCACCACCTGCTGTAGTGCTCTTGTCATCCCCTCCTCCAGGTGGTTCACGGCTGCCAGCATCTCCTCCGTCTGCCTCGTGCTGGTAGAGATGAAAGCTTGGGCTAGATCCTCCCTCCGCCTGCGTGCCCACGCATGGTGCTCCTGCATTCTCTTTACAGATGGTACGGGCAGCCCATGATCTCAGCCCTCCCGTGCTCGGCAGGTTCTGTGGAGCGAGATAGGGATCAGTCCATAATGTGGGGTGCTGTTACCTGCCCTCTACTCCTGTCACAGTGCTCTGGGTGCTCCTTCCCCACTGCATGCGCACCGGCCACCTCCATTGCCGGTCCCTCTGCCCATGCCCATCCCTGCTGTTGGGGCTGTGAGGGACTGCTATGACCCTTCCACTCCCACCACCTTGTCGCTCTCTCCCATTGGGTTCTGTGCATGTTCCCTGCCCTGCCCTTACCTGCTCCCTTGGTGTCTGTTCACTCAGAGGCTGGCTGGCGCTGGGGCTGGTGTCTGCCCAGTCTCCTGGTTGACAGGCTGCAAGTGTCAGGGTGACTGTTTCCTCCTCCCCCTCCTCGGAGTCTGCCGGGGCATGTGTGGCCTCTCCGGATGTTGGGCTGGGGGAGTGTCGGGTGCATTTGCCCGAGTTGCTTGGCATCTCCTCCCTGGTGTTGGTGGCTGGAGGCTTGACTTGTGTCAGGACCTCCAGCTGCAAGGGGGGGTCATCCTGAGTGGGCCACTCCTCCCAGGTGCCCCCTCCCACTGGGCACTGGGCCACTATGCAGCACCCCACTCAGCACATCCATGTAGTGGGAGGCACGTGTAGCCTGGCCTGAGCACTGGTTGTTGTCGGATATATCCTTGTACCCCATTTTTAGTTCTTTGATTTTTGTCTGGCACTGCATGGGCATACGTTCGTATCTGGCCTCCTCCATCTCCATGGCTATCTGGCTGAACACCTGCTCATTCCAGGCGTTGACTGCAAGCTCTGCCTGCATCTCAGGTGTCAGCCAGATAGCAATAAGGTCATGGGTCTCCTGGAGCCCCCACTGACCCCCCCATGGTACCGGCGCCGGGGTACCGACCTGTCTGCTACCTCCTCATCTGTGGCTGCCACCACTGCCTATTCCTGTCTCCTTCTGGCCTCTGCCTCCTCTGAAGCACATGCCCTCTTGCTGGTCTGTATGGGGTTACAGTGGGGGCTGCCGGTTATACTCATGTCGCCTGTGTTCCCTCCCTCCCGTGCCACTCAGGTCCCCTGTTCCAACCCACCTGCTCTCAGTTGTGAGTCTTACCCTCTTCTGGGGTGGCCCCGTGTGCCGCTGGGTTTCCCC
Organism: Sphenodon punctatus; assembly: GCA_003113815.1. Lineage (NCBI taxonomy): Eukaryota > Metazoa > Chordata > Lepidosauria > Sphenodontia > Sphenodontidae > Sphenodon > Sphenodon punctatus. The sequence goes on from QEPC01013258.1 coordinate 876,232, forward strand.
TACTGGGTCGGGTTTCCCTGCCTGCTGCTGCAGCTGCTGCTGCTGCTACTGCTGCTGCTGCTGCACCTCTTCCTCACCCTCTCGCTCCATCCTTCACTCTGTTTCCTCCTCCACTCCACTGACTTCTCCACCACGTTCCCCTACTGCTGCCTGCCCTTTAAATCTCCCTTCGTGCACTGATTGTTTTTGGATGCCTAGCAGCGATGCCGCATGCCATCACCACGGCCCATGTTCATTTCTTTCCACCGCAGCCGGGGGTTCCTATTCAGAAGTTACTTTTCATTCACCTGCCGTGGTGAACATTCACCACACTTCTGGACCTCCTCCCACCCCGACCTCATGAAGTGTGGTTAGGTTCACCCTGGGCCATGTTTGACTGTGGTGAACATCTGGGTGCGGGCAAACAGATGTGCATGGCTCTTTCACCACCACCCGCATTTGACTGAGGTTGACTGTGATGAGTACCGAAAACATAACATCTGAAATTACCCTTTGTTTCAATCTTCAAAGGTGGCTTGGTCAAACAGAAACCTAGCTTCTTTTGATCACTGAAAACAAATGACCACTTGTCACTCACCTCAACTGCCCTACTGGATAGAAACATACGTCTTGGACCAGAAATTACTAAACTTTGGGTCAGGACCCCAAATGGTGTGGCCTCATCTGCAGGCAGGAGTCACAATCCTGACTTGTATATGATGTAGTTTGCATGCCTTTTATGCTGTTTAGGTTCACAGTCTTATGTGGAATCACAAAGGTAAAAGATTTGGGAAACACTATGTATATGAGAGAGAGAGAGAGAGAGAGAGAGAGAGAGAGAGAGAGAGAGAGAGAGAGCGTTTGTGTGTGTGTTAGGCTGTTTTTACACAAACGTTAAAGACGTATTTAAGGGTGTTATTCTGAGTTTAATTATCCATCTAAACTCAGAGCTTTTAATCAGAGCTTAAAAGAGCCGGATTAAGTGGTTAACTTAGCATGGCAGAGATGAGCCACATAAGGGCTCTGGCCCTTTAAGAGTTACAGAGTGGGTGGAATGCCACTCCCACTCCTGGATGTATAAAAGAGAAGGAACAGGGAAAGGAAGGCAGAAGCTGTCTGGATGTCAAGGAGAACACATCTCTGGACGAGGATGGAAGGAGGCTATAGACTGAGTTACCCTGGATCTGACTAAGAAGCACTGAGCTGAAGGAAGGAGTGTGTTATAGCATATGTTATAAGGAAATAGACTGTATTGTGCTTATCCCACGAAGTAATTGTGTAATAATGGCTTGACCCTGAAAACACGTATCCACTGCAAGATTATCCCCTGCTACTCTCGGGTTAATTCAACTCTTGATTTCAAGGATTAATTTGACATTGACACAGGATTAAAAAAATCAGAGTAACAGCTGTGTAAAAACTTAATTTGTATTGTGTATAGACATTAGTATATAGAACAAACATCCCCTCTACCCTGGAAAGTCTCTATGGTTGTCAGAACCTTCTGGGGCTCTGGCCAGGAAATCAGCATTTTGATTTCTATTCTTCCAAACTTGGTGAATAGATTAGCCATAGGATCGTTCAAAGATATTTCTAAAGGGGAACAAAAATCATACCAGAAAGTGGTGATAGAATTAAGCGGCTCAACAGTGAAGGACCATGGGTTTTTTCAGTCATCCATGTTAGTCTAAAAAATCCGTATGAAACATAAACCCTTTGAAACCAGATTCATTATTATTCTACATTGTTAATGTTCATGTAAACAGGAAACAGGGGTTAAGAATCTGGGATTTTAAATTTGTGTTGGTGTCCATGTAAAAACAGAGAGACAGGACTTATAAAATTATTTCTCTAGAGTGGCCTCTAAACTGATAGATGAATCATGTGTAATATTGTGTGTTGATACTACCAATAAACTGCCAGTTAGTTGGGAGACTCAAAGCCTTTTATCTATCACTTCTTTGTGTCTCACTACAAGTTCACTTACTAACAGATCTTCAGAATATGCAAGGTTGAAAAGTTCAGTTTGAGTAAACCACCACAATTACGACAATGATGATGATGATGATGATGATTTATTAGCATTTATATAGTGCCAGAGATGTACCAGGCGCTTTACAGAGAATAAGATAGACACGGTCCCTGCCCGAGAGCTTAGAATCTAAAAGTAGGGGGAGGGGAGACAGGGAAGGGGGAACAGAGGGAGAGACAAGGTATTCAACAATCATAAGGATGCGAGAACTCAAGCACATGTTCTTGGCTTGGTTACAGTACATTGGGAGTTTGCAGATAACAGGTGGGGGATAATCCTGGGTGGGGATGATTAGCAGGAGTTAGGAACGGCAGAGAGGAAGAGGTGGGTTTTGAGGAGGGACTTGAAAGTACGAAGGAAGGGGCAAGGCGGACAAGGACAGGGAGGGAGTTAAAGGCATGCAGGTCAGTGAGGGAGAAGGGACGAAGGCATTTGGCGGAACAAGGGAGGCATGGAAGGGTGAGGGAGGACATGGAAGAGGAACGAAGTGCTCGAACAAGGTTTCGGAGTGAGATCAGGGCAGAGAGGTAGGGGGTGTGGGGTTGTGAAGGTCTTTGTAGGTTAAGATGAGGAGCTTGTGCAGAATACGCTCAGGAAGAGGGAACCAGTGGAGAGAGGAGAGGCTGCACATGGTCAAAGTGACGGACTAGGTGGATGATCCTGGCTGAAGAGTTTTGAACAGAGATGAGGGAAGAAAGTTGAGAGCAGAGAAGGCCAACGAGGATGTGGTTACAATAGTCGAGGCGTGAGATGACTAGGGCATGGGTGAGAGTTTTGGCAGAGGAGACAGACAGAAAAGGGTGGATCTTAGCGATGTTGCAGAGGGAGAAGTGGCCAAATTTGGCCACTGGTCAATGTAGGGTTTGAAGATAAGGTGCGAGTCTAAGATGAAGCCCAAGCTACGGACTTGGGGGACAGGGAGGATGGAGACCCCGTCAATGGCAATTGACAGGGAAGAGGAAGAGGAAGGACTGGGCGGGAAGATAAGGATTTCAGTTTTCGCCATGTTCAGTTTGAGTTGGTGTTGAGACATCCAGGCGGAGATATCAAAGAGACTGTTGGTGAGATGAGCTTGAACAGATGGGGAGAGGGAAATAGTGGCGAGATAGAGTTGAGTGTCATCAGCATATAGGTGGTATTGGAAACTGTTGGAGGCAATGAGTTTGCCTAGGGAATGCCTAGGGAACAGGTGCAGCTAGAGAAGAAGAGAAGGCCAAGGACAGAGCCTTGGGGAACCCCGAACGAGAGGGGCACGGAGAAGGAGGGGGATGAGTTAGGAAGAGATACATTGAAGGAGCGGTCAGAAAGGTAGGAGGAGAACCATTCGAGGACAGAGTCCCGGAATCTCAGGGAGTGAAGCGATTCAAGCAGGAGCAAGTGGTCAACAGTGTCAAAGGCAGCAGAGAGATCAAGGAGGACAAGAATAGAGTAAAGGCGGTTGAATTTAGCCACAAGAAGATTGTTGGTGATCTTAGCAAGAGCAGTTTCAGTGGAGTGAAGGGGGCGGAGGCCAGATTGAAGGGGGTCAAGGGAGGAGTTGGCGGAGAGGAGGTCGAGGCAATGGGAGTAGACAACCCATTCAAGGAGTTTGGAAGCAAAAGGGAGGAGCGAGACAGGATGGTAATTAAAGGGTTCAGAGGGATCCAGAGCAGACTTTTTAAGGATGGGAGAGACAGTGGCATGTTTAAAGGCAGAGGGGAAGGAGCCAGTAAAGAGGGAGAGGTTGATGATATGCAGGAGGGGAGGGGCGACAGTGGAAGCAATGGAGATCAGGGGGTGGGAAAGAATGGGGTCCAGGGGGCAAGTGGAGGGGTTGGAGGAGAAGAGCAGGGAGGAGATGTCCTCAAGGGAGGTGGGAGGGAAGGAGGACAGGAGAGAGGTGTGGGGAGGGGGTGTGGTAGCGGGAGAGGAGTTGGAAGTGATGTCCAGGCAGATCTTGTCAATTTTAGAGGTGTAAAAGAGAGCAAGATCCTGAGCGGAGAGAGAAGAGGGAGGAGGAGAACAGGGGTGTTTGAGAAGGAAGTCAAAGGTGGAAAAGAGGTGGCGAGGGTCCTGGGAGCAGTACTCAATGTGTGAGGTATAGTACTGCTGTCTAGTGAGGGAGATAGCAGACTTGAGCGATGAGAGGCAGAATTTGAAGTGGAGGAAGTCAGCGCGGTAGTGGGATTTGTGCCAGAGGCATTCAGCAGCCCAGGAATAGGAGCGGAGATGTCGAATGGTGGGGGTGAGCCAAGGGCGAGAGTTATGGGAGCGAACTTGGTGGAAGGAGAGGTGGGCAAGGGAGTCGAGGGTGGATGTGAGAGAGGAGTTGAAGGTGGAGATGGCAGAATCAGGGGAGGAGGAAGAGGAGAGGACAGAGAGAAGAGGGGAGAGGGAGGAGGCAAAGTCCTGGGGCACAATAGACTGCAGAACGCAGAAGGGATGGGGAGATGGGGAAGAGGAGGGGGAGCAGTGGAAGAGGTTGAAGGAGACAAGGAAATGGTCAGATATGGGATGGGGCTCGAAGGAGCGATCAGAGACAGAGCAGTTCCTAGAGAACACGAGATCAAGAGAGTGACCATCAGCATGGGTGTGGGAACTAGTCCAGAGGTGGAGATTAAAGGAGGAGGCTAAGGAGAGGAAGTGGGCGATGCAAGACTGAGAGGGTGCATCAACGTGAATATTGAAGGTGCCAAGGATGAGTGTGGGGATGTCATCAGAGAGGAATAGGGTGAGCCAGGACTCGAACTCAGAGAGAAAGGAGGAGAGGGAGCCAGGAGGGTGGTAAATAACTGCAACATGGAGGTGGTTAGGGGAGTAGAGGCGTACGGAGTGAGCCTCAAAGGAGGGGAAGGAGAGAGAGGGGGGAAGAGGGGAGGGGTTGAAACTGGCAGGAAGAGGCAAGGAGGAGGCCTACGCCACCACCCCAGCCTTTGGCTGGTGGGAGAAGGAGACTCCTCCATAGGAGAGGGTGGCAAGGGTGACAGTCAGTGGGGGAGAGCTAGGTTTCAGCAAGGGCAAGAAGGTGAAGGGAGTAAGAGAAGAAAAGATAATAAATATAGGAAGTTTTATTAGTGACGGAGTGACAGTTCCAGAGGGAACAGGAGAATGGGAGTTGATCAGGGGGGAGACAGGGAATGGGGATAAGATTAGGGGAAGGGGGGCGATAGGAGGGGCAGGAGACAGGCCGTGGTGGGGGGGAGGAGGAGGAGTGGGGGGATGGTTGAAAGAGGGGGCAGGCTTGGTGGGAGGCAGAAGAGGGGAAAGAAGTAGGGGGAGAAGCAGGTGAGAGGGAAGGGAGAGAGGGGAGAAGAGGGGGTGAGAGATAAGGACAGACATCTTGGTGGGTTGGTTACAGCTTAGTCCTACTCCACAGCACGGTGGCGCCATGTTCTCTCCACTAGGGATGTTGTCTTGTGAACGACAGGGGGTAGGGCACTGCCACTGCAGTCCCACTCAAGGACTGGCGTCCAAAGGGCCCCAGTCTCTGGATAACTACCTGAGAAGGGGACATCCAATCAGCTCTGGGTCTCCTAGGGCAGCCCACCCTTCCCCTGGCCCAGGCCAGCTGCAGGCACTCCACCCCCAAAAGCCCCTAGCCTCTGGATAACTACCTGAGAAGGGGAGAAGGGGACATCCAATCAGTTCTGGTTCTCCTAGTGCAGCCCACCCTTCCCCCGGTAAGTCTATGCTATAATTTCACAAGCAAATTAATTCATCCAATATTTTGTGTAATTGCTAGATCTAAAGAGAGAAGTAGAAAACAGTGCAAATTGAAGTGTATAGAGACAATATGTACACTTCAGGTTTTAAACTAAAGTTCAGATAGGTTTTGCATTATTTCCAAACCACTAAAATTCCCTGCTGTCTAAGCTACCTTCTGTCTTTTAGCCGTCATCAGCACATTAGCTGAGAACCTTAAGACCCTCAAAACTCCCCATGTCAAAATGAATAGTCATCTCAGAGAGAGTGAGAAATGAAGAGGCAAAAACAGACTGACAATGTCATCATTGCATGTTATAATACTTCTGTATCATCTGAGAACCACCATGCTATTCCATTGAGAACATTCAGTCGTATCTAACAGCATTCCTCCATTTGCCAATTATCTTTAGCATAGTAATAGATTGTTCTCCTACCTCTGTCTTTTCTCCTTATGATTTGTTACAAGAATGAAGTGCCAGCTTCATTGTCTCAGACACAATATAGTGTCCTTCATCTTGTAGTCCCCCCAGAATTTGGACTATCTGGGAGAAAGTACTGATGCAAACCAAAGGAAAACCACTATTTGGAGATTACATTGTAAATTGATCTGTACTAATTTGACCTTTTAAGGTCTTTGCAATGCAAATAGCCTTCACAATAGAATAGAGTAGATTCAGGCATTTTCTTTTGTACACATTTGAAAAGCCAGCTCAATCCCTTAGTAAAGAAATATACAAAGATGCCAGCATTTTGGAATGGCCTAAAAATAAGGGCTGTGTTTGCAAAGTGTGAATATGCCTCTCTCAGGCAAAGTAGCAGGATGCCTCTGCACTGTATTTCTCATCTCACTCTCACTGGGAATATTCAGATCGACGGACTGCCCCGGTTCTGACCACTTCACCCTCGGGAGGCCCATTGATCTAAAGACAAACATCCTGGAACACTGCCAGTAGGGCAGGATGGCCAAACTCAGGACACTGGCCTGAAATGGAGCAGCTGTCCATCTGATCCAGCAGACCAATGCTGCTCCTCCTCTTCCAGACAGCTGTAGCCCTGGGCAACACTATAGACTTGGGATCCCAGCCTAGAACATTGGGAAACTCTATGGTGCAGGAGGCTGTCACGGGGGCATACCATGGGCTGGGAAGTTACAGTCTCTTACCTGACCCAGGTGAGGCTGGACATGGGTGGACATGGGGCTAATGCTCCATAGCAGCTCTGGTGCAGGCTGCCTCTGCATCCATCTTAAAAAGCCCAATGAGAGAAGAGTTGATGTTGTGGTGAATGGCCTTTGCTGTGCAGTATCTATCTTAGTGGTAGTGTGGTACGGTGTGTATCTGTGGGTGCAGAAGTAGAAGTTACATGCCTGTGGTTTGGAACCCCTGGCCTGAAGCCCTTTTGAAGCATACATCTAGCCACCAAATGGCCTGCAGAGATTCCTACAAATATCCATTCAATATACTGCAGCTGCCGTGCTCCACTGTCCACTTGTGGCCTACCAGTCACTAGACACAGCCACAGAGCACTTTGGCCATGCCCCCTACATAGGCAGTAACACGACTCCTTATGTAGGCATCAATTGTCCTCTATGTAGGGGGACACATTCTATCCCTTACTCTTGCAAAGGATACTCTGGCCCTTGGAGCCCTGCAAGGGTAGGGATCCAACCCCTGGTGGTAAAGGAGGAGAGATACGTTTCCCCATCCCTGGCATATACTACCATGCAGCCTTACATTTTACTTTGTTTTTGTGGTTTGCATCAGGTATTTGAATACATTCTTTTGTGTAATACATTCAACTTTTCAGCAACTAATTTGGTTTGCCTTGCTGCCTGCCACTAGCAGGACTTACCACTAGCCACCTGCACCCCTCAGCTATCCTCCTATGGTGATACCGTCGGGGAAGGGAGTTGCCCTGAGCCCTTGGTCCTGAGAGCCCCTTGAGTGTCATCCCCCCCGAGAGGGAGAGGGGGTGGGGCTAGGGACTTCCTTCCAGCACGAGGTGCCGAGAAACTATTAGGCAGCACGCTTGTCGGCAGCACCACAGGCACCATGTGACAGGGCCCTTGGATGTGGCCTTTGGTGGGGCCTTGGAGCAGGGTGGGCTATGCTGGAAGCTTTAAAATGTGAAGTGGGTTTAGCGATCAATATTGGTTGTTGGGTAGGGTTGTTAGTTGATTGGGATAACATTTTATTGTCCTGGGTCTTTGAATGGAGGGATGGGGAGTAGGGAGGGTTCTCCCTCCTGGCGAGAGCAGGACGGGGGGTGGAGTGGGGTTTACCAGCCAGTGAGAGCAGTAGGTTACCCCATCTGGGTGTTTGTTCCCCTGTAAGAGGTGTGGATGGGGATAGCTGTTTGGGGATAAGGTGAGTTGGTTTAGTCTCCCGGTGAGAGAAGAAGACTGGTTGAGAGGAAAAAAGTTGGGGGGGAGTTGACTGGGTGGAGGGACTTCTTCTCTGCCACTAGGAATGTACAAACGCAGTTCAGATGTTCGGTGTTCGGCCCGAACTCGGCCCATTTGCATGGCCAAACTGAACGGCTGAACCAAACACCCAAGGCCCTGAACCATTCGTCCACATTCAGGTGAGTTCAGGCACGTCCGGTCAGGAAAAACCAGGGCTGGCAGGCCCGGGGGGGTGGGGGTCTGCTAAGGAGCAGACTTCCTGGTGCAAGGGTTGGAGAGGCTTGGACTAGCAGCCAGCCTGCCCAATCACCATCCCTCTTTTCCTCAAACCACTGGCTTCGTAGTCTGAGATTGGCCATGGGCTAGACTGCACGGAGCCAATGGGGCTTTTGGTAAGGCGGGTGCAGCAAGTAACAAAAGTCATTGATCTCCCCCCTTGAAACTCCTTCTGACCTAGCCACTTATCCTATCAGCAGAAGTCTCCCTCTCCCAGAAGTTTGTGTTCCTCCCAATCGATTGCCATAGTCATCCTATTTCACCCATTTCCACCCATTTACCTTCATAGTAAGGTAAACCCACCTAACTCCTTGGGTTCCAGACCAGCCCCTGCGGTTGTCTGGGGGTGCTGTGTTGGGGGTCCCTTGGGTTTCCCGGGGGGGGGGACGCAGGACAGGGCATTCTCGGTGACTGCAACACGCCTCTGGAATTCCCTCCTGGTGGAGGCCCATCTAGCTCCAGAACTCCCGACCTTTCATAGGAGTTGTAAGACCTGGCTGTTCCCTCAGGCATTTGGCAAGGGAGATGGGTGATGGGTTGGATGGGGGTGGGGGATTAGGGATGGTGGAGGGGATTGGTTTGTGTTTTTATTGTTACTATATTGGGAGATGCTTTAATAAATGATTGCCAATTTGCCAAATTGTCTGTCCAAGAAGGGGATTCCCCGTATCCTACCTTCCAGTACCTGAGATGGAAACACTTTGACCCTTGCTCGAAAGAGCAGTCAAATTGCCCTCAGGGATATAGGGGTGATTAAATAAGCTGCCATTTGCCCCCGCGGGGGTACCCAATCTAAGTAGGCCCTCATATTGAGAGATTCACCTAATTTCTCTATTTCCCCCTGCCAATAGATTTATTTATTTTTTTACTTATTTAATTTACAGATTTTGTATATCATCCCTCCTCCCACAGGCAGCCTGGGGCAGCTGACAACAATAATATATATAAAATACAATAAAACAATCTCCCAATAAAATATGAAAGAAAATAAAAGGGGTTCTACTGCCTTTCTGCACCCTGGTGAAGCAGACCCTTCTTTAAAGGGCTTCAGCTGCCTTTCAGCACCCTGGTGAGGCAGATTCCCTTTTAAATTTTATCGGGACCAAGTGAAAATACTACTATGTTGAGAGGGTGGGGAATTACTCCTCTACTGTTTTTAATAATGACTCTTTGTTCAATCAAATAGATCTTTTATTCAATAAGCAACACAATTTAACATACCAATTGTAACTGAAGCATTTGCACCTTTAACATATAATCCTTCACCTACTCTTAACTACTTAAAACACATAGAAAGCATGTGTCAGAGGTCTCAGGTCTGGTCTCAGAAGGAGGGCAGGGCGGGGGCCCAAAAGCCTCGAGAGAGGAAGCCTAGCTGTGGAGCAAGTTTCAGAACTTCCTAGGGAGAAGATCCAAAGTGGGAGGATCACTGAGCTCATTGGCTTCCCTGAGGGATAGCAATCAAGGACCATGAAGGCAACTTCTCTGTCTAGGGACTGGCCTTTTATGCTGTTTTCCTTATGAGTTATCCAGAACACGGGGCTAACAGTTCCATGTCAGGAAAGTTCCTCCCCTTCGCTATTCAGGTTTGGGGGTCCTTCCCTGTTCGTCATTTTTTTGGGGTTTGGCATGACCAGATTAGGTCCTGCCTGTCCTCCTTCCAGAAGAAAGACATGACCTTAGGCCATAGATCCCCCACACTCCTTCTCTGAGGCATCTCTCTGTCTGAGCAAGCCATTTTTCCCTTATTGCATTGCTTGGTTTTTATTTGCAACCTTGTTCTGGGAACGGACAGTTCTTACTAGTTCTGTTCTTACTGGGACCTTTCCTTTTGTTGATGACAAGAATGTATTCCTGTCAGCATATTTCTCTCTCCTCCTGCCAGCCTGTTTCTTATAATATGCATTTTTAATAGTTCCTAAGCTAAAAATTACTATAAAGCATATAGCAAGCAAATAAAGCATATAGTAAACTCATAGCATCCTTTCAATAGTTACAAGTGTGTACACTATTCTTTTGGTTACATTTCAACAAAGAATGAGTTACAATGACATTCCATGTCTGTTCTGGCACATTTGTGTCAAAAGAACCACTTTTGCTTTGGTTACATTGTAGCAAGGAAATTGGCATCTTTGTTGGGCCAAAAATGATTTCACAACAGTCGCCCACTTGTTAGTTGAGCACTTCTCAACTAACACATAACTCATTTTTGATATTTTGGAACAACATAAAATGCTTTGTGTCTTAAAGGAACTATTTTTTTTTTAATCCAACACACAATGTATATCACAGTAATAAACAACACAACTTGGATTCCGAAAATGATACTAATTGGATGGATTGGCCAATGCCATGATAGTATTATTTGTTGCTATTTGTTGTTTTAATTTGCTGCTTCATTAATTTGTACCAATCAGGTAAGGTGAGCACCAAATGTTTTAACCCTTCCTGGAGTACCTTGTTGCTGTTAGTCAGGGGCTGGCATAGTGAACCCAATAATCCTTCTGCAGTTCCCAATTTGTTGGCCATTGTTTTAATATTTATGCTATTTAACACAGCTCTACCCGTGCCTATTCAACCTGACACATCTTTGGTATGTCTGGATTGACTGGAAAATTTTGTTTTTTTCCCTTTTTCTCTTAAATACTGAAAGGATTGCAACCAGGCTTCAAAGAGTGGCTTAACATATGGTGCACACTGTGGTTGTTTTTTACTAATGTTATATGCTGCTAGTTTGATTGTTAAATTTACAAACTGGATGTACCCATCCCTTATGTGTACACATTTGTTCCATTGTGTTTGTATGGATAAGGTATTGTGTGGTTTTGGCTGGGGTGTTCCAGTCCAGATAACATATGCATTTACATAATCGTCTCTTGGGATTGCAAAGTTGTTTTTGCATCTATACCCTGGGTTTAGAATGCAGAAATCTTGGTCCCATGGAGACTGGATCTGTGTGTTATTTTTTAAAATAGCCACTTCCCCAGGAAATTTTTAATTTTCCCCACAGAATGTCCTCCTGCATACCTAATGTGCATGCCCTAGAAATCCATACATTCTTAACATTATTGATGGTACATTGCATAACATTTTTCAATTTAAGTGTGACATTTACTACTTCCTCCCCCCCCACATTATACTTAACATATACACAGGTGTTTACGATGTTTGCTTTATGGGTTCCATCAGCGCGTAGATCGTGGTGCTGAAAGAATGTTTGTATTTGGGCAAGGATAAGGGGTAGCTTGAAAATTTTATTAACACAGCAGTTTAGTGGTGTAGCAGCGATTGGCTAGGCAAAACACGGCAGCTTGGTGTGTTTAAGTTCCATTTGCAGCCCAAAGCAAGATCATGGGCTTTGCAAAAGTATAGAAACATTGCTATTTTGGATGCTGGTGTGGGTATGAACTGTAACCTGTAAAAAACAAATTGCATTGCTTACAAATCAGAAGCTGAAATTCATGGAGACCAGGTCTGCATTGCTGTTTGGATAAGTATTTTGCATGGTAGTGGATTGCAGCAACGAGGTGTTGTTACTGAAGGAGTCATCTGGCACAGGATGCTGGGCTTGGGAGTTGTTTGGCAAAAGGAAGCTGGGGCTGATGTTGTCACTCAGGGAGTCATCTGGCACAGGATGCTGGGCTTGGGAGTTGTTTGGCAAAAGGAAGCTGGGCTGAGATTCAGTTGGCATTAAAGGCAGGACATGGGAGTTGTGTGGGGATTTTTAGATGTTTAAGAGCCATAGGTGTTGTTGATGGCAGGAGCCACAGTAGGGACATCACAGACAAGATAAAGAAAGGGTGCATGTCCTACTTTTTAAGTAAATAAAACACAACAGGTTAGGTAACAATCCCCCCTCCCACCTTGTTTTTAATGTTTTATTTCAGAGAATAAACCAAGGAAGAATATTGCCTTTTTGCCATTTGAATTACAGACAATTTGGCAGCGATGCTTGGCCTATGGCCACGCTTTAATAAATGCTTGATTGATTGCTTGAAATAAATAGTTTCATTTATTTAGATTAGCTAGATTTTGGTGTTGATATTTTTGATCGAGTGGGGGAGGAAGCTGGCCAGTTTCTTTAACCAGAGCATGAAGGGTAGCGACCTCTTCTTTGTGAAGCAGGCAGAGCAAGGCTCCCTAGTGTACCAGCTGGTGCAGGATGTGTCCACCCAGTGGAATTCGATGTTCCTGATGCTTGAGCAGCTTCTGGAGCAGAAAGCCGCCTTGCATCAGGTTCAACTGGTAACAAACAGCGGGGCACCTCCAGGGTACAACTGGGCAGAATGGGATATCCTGACTCACACCATCTTTGTGTGGATGGTGTCCCATCAGTTCCTCCACGGCCACCATCAACCAGGTGATCCTTCTGGTCAAGAGTCTCCTTAGGAGGCTGGAGGAGATTCTCCAAGGGAGGGATTGTGGTCCTCAGGTCAGGAAGCTGGTGGATGATAGGAATGGGTGAACAGAACGGAGTTCAGAAATCCGGTTCGGTTTGGTAGGAAATTCGAGTTTGGAAATTCAGTTTGGTTTGAAATCTGAGTTCGGTTCAGAAGTTCGGTTCAATCCACCGAACAGACCAAGTTCGGTCAAATTTTGAACTTCCAAACCAAGTTCGGCAATTCAAAACCAGGTTTTTTGGTGTGTGTTGCCACTAGGGATGGGCGAACAGAATGGAGTTCAGAAATTCAGTTCAGTTTGATAGTCGAGTTCGGTTCAGAAGTTCGGTTCGGTCGACGTAACAGACTGAGTTCGGTCTGAACTCCGAATTTCCGAACCACGTTTTCCCATCCCTAGCAGATGAGGTGGTTGCCCTGGTCCAGCAGCTGAAGGCAGGGCTGAAGATGCAGTATGATGGGCTCCTGCAGTGGGTGGAATTCATTTTGGCAATCATGCTGGACCCCAGGGTCAAAGGCAGCATGGCACACCAGACAGCTCTCTATGGGCACTGGAAAGATGACCTGGTGGAGAGGGTCTGGCAGGCAGAGCAGGTTCTGGAGAGTTCACGGCAGCAGTAGCAGGATGCCCCTGGAGATGGTAGGACTGGGAGCAGACAGCCCTTTCAGCCGGAGGGGTCTATCCCTGCCCCCAGATATAGCAGTAGCAGCACCAGAAGACAGTAAAGTGGCAAGCAGCACCCCTATTGCGAGAAGCAGCAGCAGCTTGTATGTGCAGGGCACTCTGGTGAGCATGGGTTCATTTACATAAGGGCAGGCATCGTCGCTGAAGGCAGTGGTGGAAATTGTGCCCAGTCAGAGTTATGTGAGGGAGTACAACAGTGCCTCAGCAGCAGTGGAAAGCTACCTGGAGGAGCCATGCATTGAACCCAGCAGTGATCCCTTGGGCTACTTCGCTGGCAAGACCAACGTGTGGCCAGCCCTATCCAAAGTGCCCAAGGGTCTCTTGTTCTACCCACCAATGAGTGTCCCCAGTGATCGGCTGTTCTCCATGGCGGGGGACATTTGCTCGCTGCACCGCCTGAGACTGGGGGTCAAGTTGGTGGAGCAGTTGCTTTTTATTAAGGTGAACCTTCTGCTGCTGGGATTCCCCAAGCTGCCCCAGACAAGGATTGATGGTGCAGTGGCACACCTCATCCCATGTCAGGGGCAGTCTTGCGGCAGGGCTCCTCCTCAAACTGGGCTGCTGCTGCTGAGATGCTGTCCCTCCCTCCCAATGCCTGGCATCAGCCCTGGCCCCACCCCTTGCTCTCTCTCTCTCTCTCTCTCCTGCCTCAGCTGGCCTATCTGATTGACCTCATGATGCCGGGTCCCATTGGGAAGCTACAAGCCTGCCAGCTGGCCTCTGGCTAGATGGTCTCAGCCCACCTATCTGACTGGCTCTCTCTCTCTCATGCTGTACAATCTTTGCTAACCTATCTGAGTGCCCTGCCAAGGTCCCAGCCTGCCTTCCGTACTGCCACTCATGCCACGCTGCCTGTCTGCCTGCCCAACCAGGTGGCCAAGATAAAATCTTCCTTCAGTCTGCCTTCTGCTCATGCCACACAGCCTACCCAGGTAGCCAAGATCAAAACCTGCCTCAATCTTCCTGCCTTCTGCTCATGCCATGCTGCCTGTCTGCCCACCCAGGTGGCCAAGCTCGAACCCTGCCTAAGTCTGCCTTCCCATGCTCATGTCAAAGTGCCTGTCTGCCCACTTTGTGGGCAAAGCTGAATCCCTGCCCAAGTCTGCCTGCCTCTTATGCCAAGGTGTCTGTCTGCCTGCCCTGGCAACCCTGTGAGATGTGCCCCACTGACCTGGTAATCCCACTGCTGCTTTCTGCTGGTCCATGGGTGCTCTGCCTTGGCAAATCCAAATGTGCCCATGTAATTCTGCTGCTGCTGTCTGCTGCTGTATGGGAGCTCTTCCCTGGACAATCCTACCATCCTGGCTCCATGGGTGCTGCACACAGGCAAATCCTTCTGCTGCCATCTCTTCCATGGGTTGTGTGCCCGGTCAGTCCAATGTCTGCTGCTGCTGCCAATGACGCCTCTGCTGTCTGTGGCATGCGTTCTGCTACCGGGCAAGCCAATGTCTGCTGCTGCTACCAATGTCAGCTCTGCTGTCTGTGGCATGGGTTCTGATACCAGCAATCCAATGTCTGCTGCTGCTTCCAATGCTGCCTCTGCTGTCCATGCCATGGGTTCTACTACTGGGCAATCCAATGTCTGCTGCTTCTGCCCCTGCTGTCTGTGCCATGGGTTCTGTACCCTGGCAATCCATTGTCTGCTGCTGCTGCCAATGTCGCCTCTGCAGTCTGTGGCACGGGTTTGGCTACCGGGCAATCTAATGTCTGCTGCTGCTGCTGCTGCTGCTGCTGCTGTCAATACTGCCTCTGCTGTCTGTGCCATGGGTTCTGTGCCTGGGCAAACCAATGTCTGCCGCTGCTGCCAATGCCACTTCTGTTGTCTGTGCCACAGCTTATGTGCCCCAGCAATCAAATGTCTGCCACTGCTGCCAATGCCACCTCTGATGTTTGTGCCACAGCTTCTGTGCCCCGGAAATCCAATGTCTGCTGCTGCTTCCAATGCTTCCTCTGCTGTCTGTGCCACGGGTTCTGTGCCCCAGAAAACCAATGTCCACTTCTGCTGCCTCTGCTGTGCCACAGATCCTGTGCCCTGGCAATCCAATGTCTGCTACTGGGTGGCCACAAGATTCACCATTGGGCAAGGCTTGAACAATTGGTATAATAGCTTTCTGAGCTCTGGAGAGTAGGATTCAAGCCTGCAATGCCTGATCAAGTAGGGGTGCCAGCCATCGAGCCCTTGCCAGGTCTTTGCTGTTGCCAGCAAGATTGCAATGCCCAGCCAAGCAGGGGTGCCAGCCACCAAGCCCTGGCTGGGCCTCTGCCACTGCTCCACCAATGCCAGCCAGCCTGCAATGCCCAGCTGAGTAGGAGTACCAGCCACTCCAGCCCCAGGACCCACCATCAGGATTCTGGGGCCTATGTTCCAGGCAGGGAGAACTGTCATTTCACTTCATTGTCTCAAGTGTCCCACATCGAGGCCAGCCAGCCTGCAATGCACAGCCAAGAGTGCCATCCATCGAGCCCTGGCCAGATCCCTGCTGCTACTCATCCGATACCAGCCAAATTGCAACACCCAGCCAAGCAGGGTTGCCAGCCACCAAGCCCAAGCTGGGCCTTTGCTTCTGCTCCACCAATACCAGCCAGCCTGAAATGCCCGGCCGAGCAGGGGTGCCAGCCGCAGTTACTGTGCCTAGACAATTCAATGTCTGCTGCTGCACATCAGTCATTTGCTCCTCAATCTTGTAGATGGGCATAGCTTGGATGAGTGCTCTGGCAGGTGGGGGCTGGCTTTCCATGAGATTCACCATTGGGCAAGGCTTTCCCAATTTACAAAAGAGCTTCTTGAGCTCAGTTGAGTAGGATGCCAGCCTGCAATGGCCGCCCAAGTTGGGGTACCAGTTACTGAGCCTGGGCTGGGCCTCTGCCACTGCTCTACACCCAGCCGGGCAGGGGTACCAGTCACCAAGCCCTGGCTGGGCCTCTGCTGCTGCTCTGCTGGTGCCTGGTTGGCAGCCTGTAATGCCTGACCAAGTAGGGGTGTCAGCCACTCCAGTCCCAGGACCCACCATCTGGGTTCTGGGGTCGTCATTCCACTCATGGGGAGCCATCATTCCAATTCATCTAGAAACAGCCACTCCTGTCCCAGGACCCACCATCAGGGTTCTGGGGCCTACTTTCCAGGCAGTGAGGGCTGTCATTCCACTTCATTGTCTGCAATTGCCCCACCGATGCCTTTCAGCCTGCAATGTCCAGCCAAGCAGGGGTGCCAGTCACCAAGCCCTGGCCTGGTCTCTACCGCTGCTCCACCGATGCCAGCTTGGAATGTCCGGCAAAACAGGGGTGCCAGCCACCAATCCCTGGCTGGACCTCTGCCCCTACTCCACTGATTCCAGTCTGCTATGCCCGGTGTAGTAGGGGTGCCAGCCATTAAGCCCTGGCCAGGGCTCTGCCACCGCTCCACCGATGCCACCCTGAAATCACCTGCCCCCTATGGGGGCTAGCCACCAAGACCCAAGTCTTCCCAGCCTGTGCTGCAGCCACTGGTTCTCAGACAGCCTGACAGCCCTGGTGCCATGGGCACCCCCAGGGGCCAAGCGCCAAACCTGCCTGGGCAACTCAGGCTGCCAAACTCCAAGCCTTCCTGGTCTCTGCTGCTGCTGGGTCTCTGATGGCCAGCTCTGGTGCCATGGGCACCCCCAGGGGCCAAACACTTAACCTGCATGCCCAGGCAACCTGGGGTGCCAAGCGCCAAGCCTCTGCTGCAGCTGGGTCTCCAATGGCCTGCCATGCCACCATGGGCCCCCCTGGGTGTCTCTAGAGTGCCCCTAGCCTCCTGGCATTGCCGTACTCTACCTAATGTTCAGGGGTGGATCCAAACTCTACCAGACTGAACCCCTAAACCTGAACCAAGTTTTTAGTCTGAAAGGCTGAACATCCGAACTCCATCCTGTTCGCATATTCCTATCTTCCACCCTGTGAGGGAGAAAGTCAGGGAGCTGGAGTCAGGCTGGTGAAAGCCCACTGGGGGGCCTGCAATGGGAATTGGGGTTGTCATGGGCAGAGGAATCTATTGCCCAAGAGGGGGGGAGATCATAGAGAGTGAAGGGATGTTGGTGCCAGTCCCCTGTTCAGCCTCCTCGGGCTCAGGCAACCAGAGAGGAGGTCTCAGGTGACCCTGACCTATCACTGGTGGTGTTCAATGTGAGATTAGTGGCCAATAAATCTGCCATGACTCCATTTTGTAGTGGGCTGCTGATCTCACATGTGTGATGGACAACTGGCTGGATGAGTTGTTGTGGCCAATTCTGGCTGACCTCAATTCATCTGGATACTCCGTCCAACACCAGCCTAAACTGGAGGGCTGGGGTGGAAGGCATAGTCATTATTTTTAGGGATGGTTTGGTCATGCAGAGGTCTTCAGTGCAGACTGAGTTTGGAATAGAGGGTCTCCAGCTTGTATTCTATTTGTCTGGAAGTGGACAAGGGGGTCTGACCAGGGACAGGATTGGGATTCTGCTGTTGTATAGAACACCCCACTGTATGGAAGCATCCCTGACTGCTTTTGCCACTCTGGTCTCGGGCCTGATCCTGAAGTCTCCCTAACGTATTGTCTTGGGGACTTCAATATCCATGTCAAGTCTAGATTGCTTGGAGCGGAGCAAGATTTCATGTCCTCCATAGGGCTGTTCCAGGAGGTAGGAGGCCCGACACATGAAGGGGGGGGACATACTCTTGACTTGTTTTTCTGCACTTACCTTGAGGTGGATGGATGGGTCTGTTGATTTGGGTGGGGGGGAGTTGAAAGTTCTTCCTTTTTATGGTCAGACCATTACCTCTTGCAAACTTCCATCCTGGCATACCTGCCTGAATGTAGGGTTGTGGGACCTGCTAAGATGGTCCACCCCTGAAGACTTATGGAACCATGGGGGTTCTGGAATGCTCATGGGGAGATACCAGAAGACCTCAATGGTTGCTCTATCTATGACCTTGTGTCTGGCCATCGATCAGGTTGCTCCCTAGTGGAGGCCATAGATCAGGTTGCTCCCAGGTGTCCACTTCTGGCATTTAGTCACCTCAGGTCCCCATGGTTACAGAGGACCTGGGGTGGTTGAAGTGTGAAGGGAGACAATTAGAATGACTGTGGCACCATACTCATTCCCAAGATGACAAATTGAAACAATGATTTTATAGGCCTATACTGTGGCCATGCGGGAAGCAAGGAAATGGTTCTTTGATTCCCTCATAGCATCTTCTCAGTTGTGTCCAATGAAACCACCTGTTCCAGGTGGTGAGGGGGTTGGTCAGTCTACCCTATCTCTGCCTGGAACCAGATTCATCTATGGCCCGCTGTGACATGTTTTGGACATATTTTGCAGATGAAATCGCTCGCATTGAGTACAACTTTGACTCTGCCACTTTAGAAGCAGTGGCAGAATCAGAGGTTAGGAATGCCTGGTCTGGTCCTGTATTGTGGCATGAATTTCAGTCGGTGATGTCAGCCAAGGTAGCTGATGCCCTGAGGTCTGTGCGGCCACAACTTGTGAATTAGATCCCTGCCCATCCTAGTTGGTCAAGGCCACCAGAAAGATGTTAGGGTAATTAGGATGGGGTAATTAAGATCTCCCTTCAGGAGGGGAGGGTGCTCAACTGCCTTGAGGAGGCTGTGGTCTGCCCCCTCCTCACAAAACAGTCTCTTGATATGGATGTTCTGGCAAGTTACTGGCCTGTCTCTAACCTTCCCTTTTTAGGTGGTGGTCCAGGTGGTGGACCAGGTGGTCCAGGTGGTGGAACAAGTGGTGGTCCAGCAGCTGCGGGCACATCGGCTTTTGTCTGGATTATGACATGGAGATAACATTAGTGGCTTTGGTCGACAACTTCCTAGTAGAGCTAGATAGGGGTCATATGACCTTCTAGTTCTACTGGATCTGTCAGCAGCTATTGATATCATAAACCATGAGATGTTGCTTACTTGCCTACAGGACTTGGCCGGAGTGGACAGAGCCATCCTGCAATGGTTGCTGAGTTGGCACATTCTGTGGTGGGAGCCCTTATGCTGACATCTCATGCTTCACCTGCTGGTGCTACACCCACACCACTTACTCTGATGCTCTTCTGCAGATGCATGTTCTTAGCTGGATTGCAAATCAAATCAGTGAGACCACTTCTGAATAAGTGGCTTAAAGCTTGTGCCCTAAGTTAAATTTTCACAAGGCATGTATTCGATTCTGAATTAAAGTTTTTGTATTATTGCCTAGTGCATCCCTTGCATTTCACTAATGTATTTCATCACTGATGTCTATTAACAAGTTTAGAAACTCATCATGCTGATTCAGCAGAGAACTCTGGCTATCAAGCAAACTCTGTTTCCATATTAAAAACCAAAAAGCAATTTAAGCCTTGAACAAAAGTAATGACAGCACATATTGCAGAGCCTCAGGAAACCAACATCTCCTTAAATGGAGAAAAAAGAACTGGAACTGAATTGGTATGTTAATGGTCTTTAAGCTAAAGAGTTTATCTCAATAATGACTAAAATAACCAAGAGTTTATATTAAAACTAGAATAAATGCTAATGATTAAGTTTTCTGTAGTTATCAAATAGAAATTCAAAAAGAATTAGAAGTAACTTTTAAAGTATTAGCATCATAACTGTAGTGAAGCAGTTGCTTGTTTCTCTGAGTAAAAGTACTTGACAATGAATTATATGGCCTATTTCGTCTATGGAAAGGGTCTTCAGTTTTGAATCTCATTGTCAACTAACTTTTCTTTGAAGCTTAGTTCAGCAATTTATTTAAGCACAAACATAAGTTTAAATTTGTGAATGTAATAATAATAATAATAAACCCTTATCCAGATTCTTCAAGGGATAGGATTATTGTCTGGATTAGAAATCCTAAGAAAGGATTTACAGTAACAGTGTGTTTGAAGGTTGCATGGAACAACATTAGACTGATCTGCATCAAAGAGGTGTGGATAAGGGACTCTATACTGAAGCCTCATTGGGTAAAAACAAACATGATGCTAGTCCGTGTTGGCTTCTGTGAATTCACCTACACATATGGTCCAGTGCCGCAAGATGATGGCCTGGGACTGGCCCAAGGTGGGTACATGACCAGCCTAGGCAGCTTACTTGGGTGAAACTTGGAGGGGCAGCCCAGGACAAGAGTCTCCCATGTGGGCCAACAGCATTTTAGTTCAGACTCAATGTCCCTGACTTGGAGCAGTGGCCACCATGACCGTGTGTCATGGCTGGTCACCATGGCTCCCCGTCATTGCCAGAGGCTGAGTGTGCATTGGGAATGGGGTCGGCTACTGGCATGTGTGTTGTGTTCCCACAGCCTACTAGGATGCGGCCACCGCGTCTGTCCGAATGCGCCACAGCCCGGGATCCCGCCGGTGATCCCGGGCCGTGGCGAGCAGCCAGACGTTACTTTTTTTTGGTCCCTGCCGGGGGTCCGTTTGACCACGCCTCCCAGGACATTCCCCTGGCTAGCCCGGGAAGCATGGTTCAAATTGAACCCTTGTGCAGATTGACCGTGGCGAACATCTGGCGGCCGCTAAACAGACGTTCGAGACACATTGACCACAGGTGGGTATTCACCGTGGTTCACTGTGATCTCGTAACGTCTGAAAATACCCTTGATTTCTGGGATGTTTCTCCCTCCCCTTTCCTTGCTGCCTAAAGTGATTGTTACGTCCTGAAAGATTTTTGTTTTTGTCCCAAAATGTCCAGGACTAGTATTTTCAAAACTTTTGGTAAAATCACGAAAGTCCAATTGCTTATGAAATTTGGGCCCTTAAACAAATTGTTCTAAAGTCTGGCAGGAATCATTCTGAGGGGAACATATTGTCCAAAATTCATCCAGATTGGATGGGAAACAATTACATTACTGCTGGAAATGCATGCACAAACCATGATGCTTATATATTTGGGATCCTTTATTCCAACTTTCTGAAGTTTATCAGGAATGGTCACTTGGGTAATGGGCACAACCCACCTAAATTTCATAGCAATCAGATGAAAAACAAAGAACTTGAAGCCTGATACCTGTCCAATAAATTTCATTTTTTTCTGGGTTTTTTTTTGTTCCAAAATTTTAAAAACTCTTTTTTTCATTTTTGTTACTGCAAAATGGGATTTTCATTTTTGTTTTCATAAAAACAAAAACTAATTGCATGTCCCTACCCACCTCCACTACCACCCCCCGCCGCCCACCCGTCTCCTCGGAGGGCGGGCGGCGGGGTGCGTGGAGGGGCCGGGGCCGTGCGGCTGCACGCTGCGCCGCACAGCCCTGCCCCCTCCCGGATTCCCCGCCGGGATCCCCCCGGCACATCTGATATGGCATGACGGGGTGACCCCGGTGGGGAACTAATGGGTTGATTTTGGTACGGGGCCAACGGGCCCCGTAACATCTAAAATCACCCCAAGATACATGATTAATAGTGGTGGGAATACCAGTTCTCCCAAGATCTGATATTGCTGATATTTGGGTGTATCGGCTTAATCCGATAGTTACCTGTACCTGCATACCAGATTTTTAACATTGGCCACGTTACCAGATTTTTTATATTGCGGCCATTGAAGTCAATAGCCGCAATGTAAAAAATCCGGTACCATGGCCAGTATTAAAAATCCGGTATGCCAATACCGGTAAATCCGGGACCTGGGAAATCTGATACCAGTATCTCAGTTATTGCCGGGAGTTTTTTCTTTCCGGGATAAAGATCGAATGAGGGATCAGGACTGGAGGAAATCCTGACCATCCTTCCCTGCAAATCAGGGCTCTTGACGTCAGGCAAAAAACCGCTCTCTTTTAAAGATTTTGTCGTGGAACGTAGCTGTAATAAAAATGAAGTGTAAGGATTATGATTTTTTATCTTTTATTCAGTCCTATGATGTGTTATGTTTGCAAAAAACATGGGTTAAGGACTCCGAAACCTTTGATCTGGAGGGTTTTACCCATTGGGCCCTGCCGGCAATTTCAATTCCAGGGCAGAAGGGGAGACCTATGGGAGGACTTTCCATACTATTACGAAAAGCCCTTGGTCTTGATCTAAAGCTATTGTACGATGATGGTGCTCAGATTCAATCAGTTAGGTTATTATCAAAAAACTCTTTTGGGTTACAAATTTATAATGTTTATGTGCCTCCTGGTCCCAGAGGGTTACCTATTTGGGAGGAATTTAAGGCTCTTTTTGTTAAAGGTTCTGAGGCCTTCCCTGAGGATGACTGTCTCATCCTGGAAGATTTAAATGCTAGAATTTGGAAAAATGCCGAACAGATGCATAAAGAGTTAAAAATATGCCCCATGACTGATGAGGACCAGGATTGGAACGAAGCCAGAATATCACAGGATAAAGTGATAAATAATCAAGGGAAATTGCTATACAAGTTTGTGCAGGATCACTCTCTTTGTATTTTGAATGGAAATATGCCGGGGGATCTGCCTGGGGCCTCTACCTTTTCAAATTTGAGAGGGACAAGCGTTATAGATTTTGGTATTATTTCTCCCTCCCGGATTGATGGGGTGATGGATTTTAGGATCTCTCATAGAATAGAGAGCGACCATTTCCCCCTGTCCTTGGTGTTACAGTTTTGGGGTCCCCAGCACGATGTTCTTATCCAATCCTCCTCCCTTGAAGGAAGTATGGGAAGTATGGGAAATGGCCTTGTAAGACAAAGATAGTCTTCCCAGTTGGAGGAGCAAATAACATACTATCTGGACTCATATGAACTGACTCTTTTGAGAACTAGGTTATTGAGTTCAGAAAATGTAGGGAGTGCTGTGGGCATTATGGAAGAGATTATGAAAGCCTTCTTCCCCTGCTTAACAAGATCGGGATCCATGGATTCCAGGCACTGTTTTGTGGACAATTGGTGGGATAAGGACTGTATTAAAAAGAAAGCAGAACTTCGCAGGATGGCAAAGCAATTAAGGAAAAATAACTCCACTGAACAACTTAAGTATTCTCAACTTAGAGCTAATTATAAGGCATTTCTTAGAGATAAAAAGCAGACCTTTACGGTAGTTAGCTGGGGCAAGCTGTTAGAGGCCTTGGGGGGAAACGATACTAGAAAATTCTGGAGGTTAATCAATAATGCCTTGAAGAGAAATTCCTCCTTGGTAAGAGATCCCCAAATTCCATCTTCGGTCTGGACGAAGCACTTTATGGAAGTCTTCAATGCGAGTTTAACCTCTATAAGTATCAAGCCAGCAGAACAAATAGACCAGCTTCCAAAATGGGAGAGGGTATCAGAACAGGAAGTAGAGGACGCTATATTCCTGCTCAAGAAGGGGAAAGCCCCAGGAGGTGACTTCATCCCGCCGGAGCTTTTTAAGTTAAATCCCCATTGGTGGAGCAGGGCGTTGGCTTATCTCTTTTCCTTAATTAATGAATCTGCGTCAGTGCCGGAATTTTGGAAGACCAGTATTGTTGTCCCTCTTTATAAAAAGGGAAATAGAAGTGAGCCTCAAAATTACCGGCCTATAAGTCTTTTACCAATTATTTCGAAGCTGTACTCTAGGTTATTGTTGACTCGACTAGCCCAATGGGTGTCCGATCAGGGACTCCTTGCTGAGGAACAGGCTGGTTTCCAGGTGGGCCGAAGTACGGTGGATCACTGTTTTATTCTAAATTACTTGGTAAATCAATGCAGGAATAAAGGGTTGGACCTCTATGTTGCCTTCATCAATTTCTCTGCAGCCTTTGATCGTATTGATAGGGATAAGCTGTGGGCAAAGTTGAGGCAGTTGAAAATTGATCTGCGTCTTTTGAAACGAATTCAGTCATTATATACTTGTACAAGTCTCCAGGTTCGGCTGGGAAGGAGGGGGAAGCTGACTGACAAGATCCCAACTACAAGAGGGGTTAGGCAGGGTTGCCTTTTGGCTCCCCTTCTTTTCAACTTATTTGTAAATAGCCTAATAACATCTCATTGTGACGATGGAACGTATTTGGCACCTAGGATTGCGGGGCAAAGGCTTTCGCTCCTGATGTATGCGGACGATACCACATTACTTTCAACAGCAAGATTAGACTTAACTAAGCTGTTATTAGGTTTTGGTCAAAAATGCAAAAGTCAAGGGTTGCGTATAAATTATCAGAAAACCAAGGTTTTGGTTTTCGCTAAAAAGTTTAGGCCGGTGCCATGGTTTTTGAATAGTTTCCAGATAGAGCAGGTTCGTATATTTAAGTATCTAGGGATTGTTTTTGCCCATAACAATTCATGGGGGCCGCATATAAAATCAGTGAGGCAGGAAGTGAGTGCTAGTATAACCACCATTGAAAAATTCTATTATTCCAAGGGTGGTAGGCTTTTTTCTCCGACCTTAAGGGTCTTCCAAAAGAAAGTAATTTCAAAGCTCTCCTATGGGGTACAGATCTGGGGCTATTCCCCGGAAATGTCTCTATTGGAGTCTTTGCAGACGAAATTTTTGAGGAGAATATTGGGTGTTCCAATGAGCATTTCCTCAGTGCTGGTAAGATTGGAAACAGGTTCTCTCCCTTTAGAATCCTGGCTGAAGAAAGGCTTATTATGTTATGCTTTAAGATTAGATAAAACCCCTGAAGACTCGATAGTTTATAAATGTTGGGATGCTAAAAAGGAGTCTATGAAATCCCCTTGGGGGTCTTTTGTTAAAACGCAATTAAACATTTTGGGTTTGTCGCTTCCTTTTCTGACCCAATTTTCTCCCAAGGAAGGAGGTAAGATGTTAAAGGAAAGGATTTTTGATATGGAGTTACAACTGGTGAGGGGTCAAGCTGCTCTAGTTCGTACTTCACCAATGTATGCGCAGATTCTTCCTCCTAAAGAGGGTTGTAGTTATTTGAGGGAAATGTGGGACTTCCAACATAGGAGAGCCTTTACAGCCCTGCGGTTTCAGGTGTTTGAATCTGCAGTGACGCTAGGAAGGTATGCTGGTAAGCCATACGATCAAAGGAAATGTATATGTGGGGAGGACAATGTGGAAGATCTATCCCATTACATCCTAGGTTGCTTATTGTATAAAGTCCCTAGACAAGAAATGAGGAGAGATGTGAGACTTTCAGCGTTCCTCTCTCCGGCTGATTTATTGATTGGGCTCTTGGCTGACAGATATTCCCAGATTTCAGGATCAGTTGCCAAATTTGCCTTTAGAGCCTCCATTTTGAGGAAAAAGTTCTCCCAAGTTGGTAAACCTATGGGTCCAAATTAGCTGATATAGGTCTGTTGTATATTATGGAAGACGAACGTATATTGGAAGGTAAATTAAGTAAAGCTACGTATTTGATGAATTTTTAGTTTTAATTATTTATTGTTGTTTAATTGTTGTTTTATTCTGTATACTGAAAATTGTATTTTCTTTGTAAAATTTGTAATGGCAATAGCCAAACGAATAAATTGACTCTCTCAGATACCAGTATATACGGTATCCGGTATTCTCCCCGGTGTCCCATCCCTAATGATTAACACATCCAGGCTGGCCAGTTGGCATCCCAAACACATCCTGAAGCACTGAGACAGAGGGCATAAAAGAATCCCTTATTGGTTCTTTCCTAAGCAGATGTTTCCAACTTCCCAACAACAAGCAGGGGGCTGGGGTGGGCACAGTACAGAATGAGGATACATTATTTACATTTCTTCTGGTCAATTGCCATCATAAACCCATCCTTGTACCACTGAGACAAACATAAAAGAATCACTGTTATAGGTTCATTCTCTGGAGTTGCTGCCCAGGCTTCCAATTTGTCAGTAAACCAATCACTGCAATCAGGTAGGCTTCGGGTGGGCATATAAGCTTCTGCCAAGCTGCACATCCCCCATCATGACTAGAACTTGTGTGGCTCATGGACTGGCTCAATGCTCTGTGTGTGCTGCAGTCTTCAGTCTCACTTCAAGTACTCATAAAAGGAGAATTCTATACCTACTCTTCTCCATCCATACCACCACAGATTTTGGGGTGCCAATGACTGAAGCTTGTGCCAGTGCAAATGCCTTTGGCACCTGTTCCTCCTCTGTCCACCTCCTCCTGTCCGCTTCACCCTCTCTACAAGTGGTCCAAAGAGCAGAACACTGTATCTAGTAAAAGCTCTGTAATTTAAGCTAGGGCTATAACTTGGTCCTTGTTTTAATTTTTTCCTTTGGAATTTACTGAAGACCAGGGCATTCAGCCTCTATTTACCAAGTCCCACATTTCTGATGACTGCACTGAAAATTTGGGACTCACCCAAAACTTAGCCAAATGAAGGGAGGGGGAGGCCAAAGGGCAATGGGTAAGGGGATTAGTGCAGTGGGGGCCAGGGGAAGGAGGGAATAGGGCAGCATGGACCTGGAAAGGGGGCAAGGGCCTAGTGGGAACTCAGGGTGGGGTATTTAAGGGGGAAGGTGCCTATAGGGGAGCCTAGTAGGGGGATAGGGGGTACTTACCCTCTGGAGTGCATCCTGTGAAGCACAACCTATTGCTGTTAGCCGTTTTGGACTGCCTGTGGCAGGAAGAGCGGGATACAAATCTTGTTAATAAATAAATAAATAAAAAATGGGGTTTACTCAGAATGGCCTGAATGATCCCTTCTGAGTATGCCAAGTCCTTCTCAAGACGGTGAATTTTGAGTCATCCCAATATGGCAAAATTAAGTCCAAATTTAATCCAAATTGGATGGAAAACAAAGATGTTACAGAAGGAAGAGTGCAAAAAACAAAACTTATGTTGTCTATAAAATCAGGATTAAATCTTTATGACATTTGGCAGAGATGATCCCTTGGGTGAGGTGTACAAACTGTCCAATGTTCATGCAAATTGGCTGAAAAATGAAGTTTCAGCCAGAAATACATTTCCCATTGAAACCAATGGAAAATGAAAATGAAAGTTAAATACTAAAACAAAAAACAGAATTGAAAACAAGTGTCATTTTAATAATGAAAATGAAAATAAAAACCACAAACAAAAGAACTATGTGCACATCCCTAGTGGGGGATGGCTTTTTGGCCACCTGGGTCATAGGCATGTTTGGGAAACAGACATAACTTGAACTCCAGGGGCATCTGGATCACATTGGTTTTCTTGATCCCTTACACTCTGGCTTGCATCTGGGGTTTGGTACCGAGACTGTGCTTGTGGCCTTGGTTGACGATCTGCACTGGGAATTGGACTGAGATTGGTACACTCTTCTGATTTTGTTAGATTTTTTAGTGGTGTTTGGCATAGTTGACCATGAGATGGTGACGTGCCTGTGGGACCATGCTGGGGTGAGTGCGACTGTTTTTGAATGGTTCCACTTTTTTGTGGCTGGAAGAACTCAGCATGTGGTACTGGAGGATTTTATATCTTCTCCCAGGGATCTCACATATGGCATTCCACAGGTATCCATTCTGTCCCCTCTCCTGTTCAACGTGTACATGCAGTGAGATCGTGAGAGGGTTCAAGGTGCAGTGTCATCAATATGCTGGTGACACCCAGCTCTACCTCTTATTTTCATCTGACCCAGGCCCAGCAGTCTCGGTGTTTACCCAGTGCCTGACTGCAATGGGGGCTTGGATGAGGATGAGCCATCTGAAGCTGAATCCTGACAAGAAGGAGATTATGTTGATGGGTAGGGGCAAGGAAGTGGAGGCCTCCATCACTGATGGGGTGTGCTCCTCAAGTTTGGAGTCTGGGAGTTCTCCTCTACTTGCAGCTCTGCCTGGATGCCCAGGTTGTGGCTGTGGTGAGGAGTGCATTTAGTAAGTTGTATCTGGCCCACCCACCATCTTTGGCCTTATCTCTGACTGATATTTTATTTATTTATTTATTTATTTATCATATTTATAGACTGCCCCCTCCTACTACTGTAGCTTGGATTGCTTATAACACAATAAAATCCATATAACATCAATATAAAAATATATATTAAAAAATACATAATTCATGGCAAAGTATAACACTCCTCCTCCCTCACCCGTCTCCCTCACGAAAGGCCTGGCGGAACAGCCAGGTTTTGTCATGTCTGCAGAAAGAGGGAAGGTTCAGTGCCAGGCAGACCTCTGTCGGGAGGGAGTCAGACAACCATGGTGTGGCCACTGAGAACGCCCTCATCATCATCGAAAAACAAGCCACTTGGGGGATCTCAAGGAGGGCAACTCTGGGCAACCGCAGGGACTAATCCAGGACCCAGGAGGTGAGGAAATCCTGTAGGTATGCAAACGTGGTTCAGATGTTCGGAGTTCAAACCGAACTCTGTCCGTTCGGACAACTGAACTGAACGACCGAACCCGAACCGAACTCAGAAATGACTGAACAGTTTGGTATAGTTCAGGTGGGAAAAATGTGACTAGAAGGCCCAAGGAGGGGAAGGCAGCTAAGGAGCAGACTTCTGGGCACCAAGGGTGGAGAGGCTTAGAGTAGCAGCCAGCCTTCCCAATCACTATCCCTTTTCTCCTCAGACCACTGGCTTGGCAGTCTGCGATTGGACATGGGAGATGCAGGGGTTAGGCTGCACAGAGCCAATGGGGCTTGTGGTAAGGCAGGCGCAGCAAGTAACAAAACTTATTGACCCATAAATAAGACACATTCAAACCCTGCCCTTTTTGGGTGCTAGAGACCCTGACTGGCATGTGTCTGCTGGGTGGGTGCTGAGGCTCGTGCCTGGCTTCTGGAAGAGTTCCCCCCCCCCCCGCTCTCCATGGCAGACCCATAAATAAGACACGTGCAAATCCTGCCCTTTTTTGTGTGCTAGGGATGGCAATTAGAGACCCTGTCTGGCACGTGTCTACTGGATGGGTGCTGCGGCTCGTGCCTGGCTGATGAAAGAGCCCACACCCCTCCCCACACTCGCAAAAACCCTCTCTCTCTGGCAGATCCATAACTAAGACACGTGCAAATCCTACTCCTTTTTGGGTGCTAGGGATGGCAATTAGAGACCCTGGCTGGCATGTGTCTCCGTGGGTGCTGCGGCTCGTGCCTGGCTGCTGGAACAACAAACAAAAATAAATCTAACAAACCTGGAAGCAGTGGCACCTCCTCTGCCCTCTTCCTCTCTGGTGAGGAGCTGACCTCCACCACCTCAACAGATGGTCCAGGCTGGTCTTCCTCCTCCTCCACCTTGATCTTCCTCACCTTCATTTTTTCCTACCTTCCGTCCTTCACCACACACACACACACACACACACAAGCTCACAACCAATTTTTCACAAAAGGCAGACAGACACCACAATCCACAATCCAGACAGAACACATGCATTTGAAATACCATTTCCGGTTTTTGGTGCGACCATGGGATCAAACGATATCGATAACAAAAATAAAATCATTGAAATTGGTATCGGTATCAATAACAATAACGAAAATGACATTACACGGACTTTTCCAGCCTATCTGAATGCCCTGTCAGGTTGCAAAGCTCAAAGCTCAGTCTGTCTGCCTGCCTCAGTCTGCCTACCTTCTGGACATGCCACGCTGCTTGTCTGCCCATCCTGTGGGGAAAGCTCAAAGCCTGTGTCCTTCTGCTTCCCTTCTGCTTATTCCACGCTGCCTGTCTGCCCACCCTGTGGGCAAAGCTGAAGATGTGGGTGCTCTGCCCTGGCCAATCCAAATGTGCCCAAGCAATCCTTCTGCTGCCATCTGCTGCTCTATGGAAGCTCTTCCCTGGAAAATCCTACCATCCTGGCTCCTACCATCCATGGGTGCTGCACACAGGTAAATCCTGCTGCTGCTGTCTGCTGTGCCACAGGTACTGTGCCCTGGCAATCCAATGTCTGCCACTGCTGCCAATGCCGCCTCTGCTGTGCCACGGGTTCTGAGACCGGGCAATCCAATGTCTGCTACTGGGTGTCCACGTGATTCACCACCGGGCAAGGCTTGACCAATTGGCGGTAGAGCTTATTGAGTTCTGTTGAGTACGAGCCAAGCCTGCAATGTCCGGCCGAGTGGGGGTGTGCCAGCCACCAAGCCCTGGCTGGGCCTCTTCTGCTGCTCCACCCATACCAGCCAGCCTGCAAGCAAGCTCCTCTTGGCTAATTCCTCACCTGCCTCAGTGATGATGCTGGAAAGAGGCCTGGTCAGGGCTTGGTGACTGGCATGGCACCCATATGGGGCTGGGCATTGCAAACTGGCATCCTACTCACCAGATATCAACCAACTCTTCTTCATATTGGTCAAGTAGCCTTGCCTGGTGGTGATTCACGTGGCCAGCCAACCAGCCACCACCTGCTGTGATGGTGAATAGACAAGGGAAACCCAGCCAGCATAGAGTGAGCAGAACTGGAGGCCTTCCAGCTTCCAATGCCCGGGCAACCTGGGGTGCCAAGTGTCATGTCTTCCCAGTCTCTGCTGCTGCTGGGTCTCTGATGGCCTGCCATGCCCCCACAGACACTCCGGGGGGTCCCTGGAGTGCCACAAGCCTCCTGGTGGGTCCAAACTTGTTTCCTAAACCGAACGGCTGAACATCTGAACCCCGTTATGTTTGCATATCCCTAGGTGGACCACAGCCTGATAGGGACATGCTGAGGGGAGCACATAACACCTGCACTCAGTTCTCTGCACTGCCTACCTATGGTCTTCTGGGCCCAATTCAAGATGTTGGCTATTACCTTTTAAAGCCCTATATGGTATGGGCCCTGCTTACCTGGGGGACCACATCACCCCATGTCCTGGATCAACCCCTCCAGTCAGCTGGGAGCACCCTCTTGGAGATCATCCCTGTATTCCAGGTGGCTACCTTCAAGAGGGCATTCTCGGTGACTGTGTAGCGGCTGTGATATTCCTTCCAGGTGGAGATTCACCTCTTTCCAGATCTCCCCTCCTTCCGTAGACAGTGCAAGGCCTGGCAGTTTAGACCTGGAGCAGAATGCGGTGTCCCGGCTGTTGGTGGGGTTGGGCCACTGGGAGCACATTACACCAGTGTTCAGATCTCTGCACTTGCTGCCAATAGTCTTCCGTACCCAATTCAAAGTGTTGGTTTTAACCTATAAAGTCTTACATGACCTGGGCCCTGCTTATTTGTGAGATTGCCTCACTCCCCGGGTTCTAGATCGGCCCCTGCGGTCGTCTGAGGGCGTCGTGTTTGAGGCTTCCCGGGGTGGCACGCAGGATAGGGCATTCTCGGTGGCTGCACCGCGCCTCTGGAATTCCCTCCCGGTGGGGGACCGTCTGGCCCCAGACCAGGCCTGATGCGGCAGCAGCTGTTACCGCTCCGCAATTCCATTCCTAAACCTCGGCATCCCAGGTTGCGCCTCGCAGAATTTCGCGCGGTACTCCGCGATTCTGCATTTTTTTCGCTACAAGAATT
>QEPC01013258.1:940751-978523 GCA_003113815.1 Sphenodon punctatus
GGGCGTTCCCTTGTGTGCCTTTTCGCTTCGTTTGCCCTCAGGCGGTCATGTCTGTGTCCCGCCCCTGCCCGGTGCCTTCTGGGGGTTTTGACCCCGGCGGGGGTTCGGCTGCACATCTGTTGTGCTGCCCCGGTCCGCGATGGTTTGGCCCGGTTCCTGGCCGTGGTCCCAGTCCCGGCACGTCTGTTTGGGTCGCTTTTCCACCCCCGCGCGTGGTTGCGCTGTTCACCCCCCCTGGGGGTTCACTGTGGTGATCCGGTCACCCGTAACATCTGAAATCACCCATGGTAAAGTCATGACTGTTAACATACAGTCCGGTTTCACCCGGGGATTGGCGTCCAGATGTTACTTTTCCTTGGTTCCCGGTGGG
This sequence comes from Sphenodon punctatus, assembly GCA_003113815.1. Taxonomy (NCBI): domain Eukaryota; kingdom Metazoa; phylum Chordata; class Lepidosauria; order Sphenodontia; family Sphenodontidae; genus Sphenodon; species Sphenodon punctatus. The sequence goes on from QEPC01013258.1 coordinate 941,122, forward strand.
GGTCCGTTTGACCACGCTTCCCAGGATATTCCCCCGGCTAGCCCGGGAAGCGTGGTTGAAATTGACCCCATGTGGGTATTGAGCGTGATGAACATCTGGCGCGCGCCGAACAGACGTTCACGGCCCTTTGGCCCCGCTGCGGGGTTGAGCGTGGTTCAGTGTGGTTGAGCGTGATCTCGTAACGTCTGAAAATACCCAATGTTGTGTGTTTTGTATGTTGACAAATGACCAAGGGTCACGTCTGGAATAAATTGATTTGATTTGAGTAGTCTATTACTTAACTATGATGCTTGGCTAAAAAACAATGAGGCTTGGCTAAAACACAAGTTTTTTTCTTTTATTTTCTTTTTTAAAAAGACAGCAACCTTAACAAGTTGAAGGATTAGCATATCCATACAGCAAGCTCACTCATAAGCCAGACATAAACCCTTCTCTTGCCAGTCTTTATGTCCAAGCTCTACCATAGCATATCCCTTAAATGCTTGGCTTCCACACTCCCCTGCCCAGTGAGCTTTACAGCTTACACAACTCTCCTTATGAAAATAAAGACCAGCTTCCCCTGTCCCCACACTCCTCAGCCATTTCTCCTGTGTAGATTCTTTGACAGCTGAGATGCTGTGAGGATTTTCTCATGGGTAAGTATTAGTCTATTACCTACCAGAGGCTGTTCAGATTTTTTTTATTATTCCAAACACAAAAACTAATTAATCACATCATTAGTCTCACAGCATCTCAGCTGTCAAAGAATCCAGGAAATAAATTAGGAAATAAAAAATAAATTATAATAAAATTATAAAAAAAATTATAAAAACAACAATGAAAGAACCATTTCCCAAGAAAAAAATGAGTGCCAGACTATTTTACACATGCACGCTTTTTACCAAGATGGTAATGCGTGTGAGTGCATGCATGTGCACGCGCACACACGCACTCGCACTCGCACACACACACGCACTCGCACACACACACGCACACAACTATTCACAGGCTCTGACCTAGACAAAGAGCTGACTCCCCTCACACAGTGGACCATGCTTCCAAGCAGGGCTGGATCCAGACAAGTGCAGACTCTGCAACCACCCAGAACCCCCCTGTGTTGCTGGAAGGACTGGCCTTAAAATGTATGGAGCCCAGGGAAAAAATATAATAGGAGGTTCCCTATGGCCTTGCCCCCTCAGGAGCACCATCCATGATGAGCCCCTAGAGGTGGTCATGATTGAGGCCCCACAGGGAGACAGAATTTCTGCTATTTTGGAAAAGGGCATCGACACTGCCACTATCATCATGGAAAAGGGTGTGCATATGCTGAACACTCCAGCAGCTATTGTGTGTATGCACAATGATTTTTTGATCTATTTTTTTAGATTTTAATACGGATCCATAATGGGCATGTTGCCAGCACCACCATTTTGGAAATGGGGGTGCATGCACAGAATGGTCCAGTGGCCATTTTACACTAGCAGTCATTTTTTAAAAAAAAAAAAATCTAGAACCAAACCAAAATTTGACTTGGTTTCAGGCTTGGTTTTGGTTCAGTGCAGATTAATCCATAACGGCCCATTTCGTGCAGTTACGGATTTAATCCAAAGCTGAATTCCTTCCCCACCACTAATATTTGATGGATATCCATTTCTTTGGAAGATCTTTTCAGCTTCTTCCAGCCGTATGATTCTGTATTACGATGTTAGGATTTTGACTGTGTGCAAGACGTTACTGTGATCCAACATGGCATTTCATGCAATGTTACTAGACATTTGAAAGCCATATCCTGTTGGGACTAGTCCACTTTTTCTCCTCCAGGTCACACCACAAAATACTGCTCCCAGCATTGCCTGCAGTTCAGACAACATCCTTTTCATGCAAACATCTAAAAAAGTTAATGCAGAAAAGGGTCAGCAACCCATTTAAATAACTATACAGCACACTCAGTGGAGTACTTAGATGAATGAAATGCAATTAACCTGCCTGCTGATGTTAACTGCGGTAGACTATTTCTTACATGGCAGGAGCTGACACACCACAGCTAGCTGCATTTTCAGTGATACCAAATCATTTTCAATTTCTGGAATGCCCTGTCAACTTTTTGAGAAACCTGTAATTAAAATATTTAGCTAATTATTTCCCAGTATGAAAGTAGGTGGTAATTCATAGAAAACAAGCAACACAAAACAAGTCTACAGAGACAAAGGGAACAGAACAATGCGAAGAATGGTAGTTAAGGCTCAGTGCAAAGATGGTTAAAAGAAAGTAAGGCTGTAATTTAAAAGAACATCTCATTAGTTTGTTTAATTACTCTCTGCCAGCAGTAATTGATTTTAAGGCTGGAAACAGAAACACATGGCACTTACCAAAAAAAAGAAAAAGTAATTTTACCTCTAGTAAATTGGAAACAAGATGAAGGTTCTATCAAACATTCTTCTAGCTCCCATTAGGCTGTTTTTCAACATATTTAGATTCTAATGTATTTGATAACTTTTTAAAAACTGGGAAAACTTATAGCTAAAAAGATAGCTGTTTCATCTGATTTTTAGGGGCTGTCTAATAGTTATGCCACACCATTTCAGCCATTCTTTTGCACATGAACTTTTTTGTTGTTGGTTTTGTTTTGTTTTAAGGGTATTGGGGTTTTCTACCGGACCTGTTTTATTGTGGATCGTAATAGGATATTTTATTAGGTATTTCTATTTGTGTGTTTGATGTTTTTATACATGATGTACACTGCCCTGGGCTGCCATTGAGAAAGAGGGGGTGGTATAGAAATATTATAAATAAATAATTCACATACAGACCACCCTCACCTAATGAATTATGCAGTGGCTCTCCATTGAGAGACCTCTCCAAATCCTGATAGGTCATCCAGTTAATTTAGGTCCTACTTGGGTGTCCCTTTTGTTATATGCTAATGATACTGTTCTAATTTCCAGCACCCTGGTTAGTTTAAGGTGACTGATGAACACTAGTGCTCATTTTTGTGCTTCTGAATTTTTGGAAAAAAAATTCTCTAAAACTAACGTGCTGGTAGTGGCGAGGTCTCATTTAAAATGTAGGTGGCTTATGAATACACAGGAAATCGAACAGGTATTACCCTATAAATATTTGAGGGTGCTTTTCACTCAACCTACAACATTGCAGCTGCACCTGAAGACAGCCAAAGTGTACAAAAGTATTGGGGTGGAGATGCAAATTTTTGCTATTAATGTATTTAAGGCTAAAGCTCCTCCCCAAATCCTTTATGGCATGCCGATTTGGAGCCCGTCCCTTTATAAAGACCTGGATTTGGTGCAGGATAAATTCCTTAGAGCAATACTCCACATCCCTAGGTGTACTCCAGTTGTGCTTCTGAGATCCGAACTAGGACTTTTTTCTTTGGCTAGATGATATATTTTGAAATTCTGGTTTCACCTTTTTTTGTAATCAGGACTCTGATACATTTAGCTTTTTATTTGGTTGACTCTGGCACCTGGGGGAAAGAATGTAAGGCTCATATTTTCCCATTTGGATTTTTCAAGAGAGTATTTATCTTCTTTGCCCTATTCTAAAGCTCTTAGTCTTATTAAATCGAGAAGTCTTGATCAAGAAAAGCACTCTCTAATAGAGGCAATAAATAACCAAAAGAATCTCACTAATCTTCAGAGTGTTGCCTATTGCTCCCAATGGAGCTGCATATTTATCTTCCCTTCCCAATTGGTCACAGACTGACTTTCACGCTCGCTAGATTCAATATTTGGTAAGGATGGGCGAACAGAATACAGTTCGGATGTTCGGTTGTTCGGTCCGAAACCCGAGTTTGGGTTCAATGGTTCGGTTCAGCCAAGTTCAGGTTGGCCAAACTTGACTGAACAGTCAAAACCAGCGAAACCAAAACCGAACCCAAAACCTATTTTTTTTTGGTCCTGAAAAGAAGTTTTTCCTGCCCCCGAATTCATCTAAACTAATCCAAACACAACCGAACTGTTCGGTATTTCGAGAGTTCGGTTCAGACATTGGTTCGGACATCCGAACAGACTGAGTTCGGTCCGAACTCCGAACATCCAAACCGCGTTAGCCCATCCCTAATATTTTGCCATCAGCAGTCTTGGAAGGCAGACGATCGCAGATCCCTTACCATCTCAGACTCTGTAAATGCGGTTTACAATCGGAGGGGAAAATTTAAAGCATTTTTTTTTTTGTCAATTTTCCGATGAAATTCATACTAAATTTCTGTTGCCAATTATTGGAGACATAAAGGCTTCTCTTCCATCTAAGCTATTGGTGTTCCTCCTGAAGGAATCTGATTCTGCCCTCTCTGCTGAAGTGGCAAAGTTCCGTTATACAGCCATGTAGCTCAGGAAGTTAGCACTAGAAAAGGAGTAATCATTGTCACCTTTCGTAGGGTCTCATCCCTAGTAAATACAAGGACAATCCTGTGGGCTCATTTGACCTAGTTTTTTTCTGACACCTAGCAGAGGAAGGTTTCATTTAGATTTTATTATACGGAAGTTGAGTTAGCATGTATGTTTTCAGTGAATTGTGATTTTTCCTTTGTAGCCTACCCTGTTAATGATAAAAATAAATTACTTGGTTTTTGATGTCACTTACATGAGTGGTAATATGCTAATGTATGGAGATGTAGTATATCTGTGTTTGTAGATGTTGGTATATGGATTGCAGCTGTGGTGGATATCCATTAATAATCATCATAATAATTAATAATAAATTATGCCCTTAAATAATGCCTAACCATACTATATGTAAGGAATATATTTTAGTTTGTCCTATATAGAACCAGTTTTGAAAAAGAAGAGCCCAATCCAAGGTGCATGCATGCACAGCATACAAGTTGCATGTGTGCATGCACCAAGTACAGAATGTGTGGGCACCACTGCAGGACATGTTCACAACCATGCACATGGTGGTCACATGTTTTGCTCTTGGATTTTTCACTTACTTCTCAACCATATCCCTGGATGTCTGTCAGAGCCTGAGTCTGGTTGTATTCCAGAGGCAGTATAGAACTTTTCTTTTTGGTAAGGCATTTGCCAGGCAAGGTTTGTGGTCAGCAGGATAGGAGTTGGAGATGTGTGTGTGTGTGTGTGTGTGTGTGTGTGTGTTAGGGCTGCGGTCAGTTTTTTTCTTTGAATGAAGTCTTAAAGGGAATTCTATTCTGTATTTTATGTAAGCCACTCTGAACCATAGGGGAAGTGTGGGATAGAAGTTTAAATAAAATAAAACAAGTATCTTGGTTTGGTCTCCCAAAGGAATAGTAATAGAACATTTCCCCCCCCACTTTTCAAATCATAGACCCTTTTTAAACAGGCAGAAGGGGGGGGGGTGAGCTGCCGTGATGGGTGGAGGTTGGTATGCTCCCATTCCCACATTCGCATACCCATCTCCCACCTCCACCCACAGAGTCTCCCCCCTTTTCTCAGATGGCTCAGTGGGTGGAAACGGGTGGGTGATGGGTGGAGATAGAATGCAAACGTACCTCTACCCACCACCTGTGGTGTTCATGTGGGCAAACACTGGTAGAACACACACACCCCCATCCACTGCTGTGCCACTTCCACAAATGCTCCCACCAGTGTAACACCCTCCCGCACACCTGGGGTGTGTGTGTGTGGACGTCTGTGTAAAAACAGCTCTAATCTGACCTTAGTAGATAACTTGGAGGAGGAGGAGGAGAGGGAGAGGAAAGAGAGATCCACAGTATGCAGGGTAGTACATAAATATAGAATTAGAACTGAAACTCCATACTCTGTTATTATTTTTAATCCACCAAGGATCACAGTATTTGGTTCTGAATTACAAGACTCTGTGGATCAAGGTCCTGTACTCGGAATGTTCAGAACCTTCAATCGAGTGATGGATGCACACGTGACTGGAGTGACCCAGACCTGACATTAGCTTCTCTGAGCAAGGAACCTAAACTTAGTGCCATATTTGGTAGTCAGGGAGGTGATGGACAAGCACAGGCCAGTTTTTGATTGGCTGACAGGGGCAAAATAGAAGTGGTAATTTGTGCATTTTGCCATTTTCCATTCGCTTTGGTGAATTTGGCTGTGTTCTACACTGCTGTAACTAAGTATTTCAGAGGGGTGCCTGGCATAGGCTGTCCATAAGGGCAATGCTAGGGGTTACTAGCAGCCAATATGTTTTTTAAGAAATATATATTTCAGAGTGGGCGCTGCTTGCACTGCTTGACACCATAGAGGGCTATGGTGTGGGTTTGGCAGGCTTTGCCATGTAACTTTTCCAGCTGCAATTTGGGGTTCTCTTGTGAATGTGATTGTCTCACTTTTGCTGTGGTTTTCTTTTTTTACTGCTGTGGGTTCAACTTTGCTAAGATGTACCTCATCGCACTATAGAACACTCTGCTGACAGTCCATTGATCAAATGGCTCCTATACATCTGCTGCCTAGGTGACAGCACTGCACACCCGCATGGTTTTTGGAGGATCTGCGAGTGCTGAAGCAAGAAGCGTAGCGGTTGGAGTGACAGTGGCGTCGTTATCATACTGAAGCCGACAGACTGCAGCATAGAGCCAGTTTATGAGCATATGCCGAGGCGATGAGGGCAGTGAAAAAAAGCTTTTTTCCCGCTGCTCATAGCATCTGCAAAATCTCGCCCAGCTGAGTTTTTCCAGGTGGTGTGGGGGCTGGTCAGTCTGGCCTCCCTCCACCCGGGAGTGGAGTCCTCTATAGCATGCTGTGATAAATTTGTGAATTATTTTGTGGATAAAAATCACTCGTATTCACCACAATTTTGACGCTGCACTTATTACACTAGGGGAACCTGAGGTTATGGAAGTCATGCCTGATCCGGTTTTATGGGATCAATTTCAGTTGGTGACACCCGCTGATGCGGTTGGGACCCTTGGGGCTGTTAGGGCCACCTTTTGTGAATTAGATTCATGCCCGTCTTGGCTAATTAAATCTTGCAATGAGACAATGGGGCCATTGCTGGTGGGGGTGGTCAATGCCTCCCTTCGGGAGGGCAGAGTGCCGGACTGTCTCAAGGAGACAGTGGTATGGTCTCTGCTCAAGAAACCATCGCTTGACGTTGACTCCCTTACCAGTTATTGACCTGTCTCTAACTTCCCCTCTTTAGGGAAGGTTATTGAGTAGGTGGTGGCTCAGCAGTTCCAGGGGCATCATGATCGTTTCAATTTTCTTGATCCCGCTCAGTCGGGATTTTGTCCAGGTTATGGCATGGAGACAGTGCTTGTGGACTTGGTGGATGATCTTCTCCAGGAGATGGACCGGGGTCATTTGACCCTGTTGGTTCTATTAGATCTGTCATCTGCTCTTGATAGCTTTGATCATGAGATGTTGGTGGCATGCCTGCAGGACTGTGCAGGGGTGTGTGGAACTGTTCTTGAATTGTTCTGCTCATTCCTGACTGGGAGAACCCAGCAAGTGGTACCCAGGGAGTGTTTTTCATCATACCAAAACCTCATGTGTGGTATACCGCAGGGCTCGGTGTTGTCCCCCCCCTCCTGTTCAATGTATATATGCAGTCTCTTGGTGAGGTGATCAGGAGGTTTGGTGTACAGCACCACCAATATGCTGACAACACCCAGCTATATCTCTCTTTTTCAACAAACCCAGACCCTGAAGTCTCCGTGCTTACTCGGTGTCTGACAGCTGTGGGGGATTGAATGAGGGCTAATAGACTGAAGCTAAATCCTGACAAGACAGAGGTAGTGACAGTGGGTAAGGAGATGGAGTTAACAGCACCCCATCATTGATGGGGTTTGTCCTCCATTGGTTCCCCAGGTGCGGAGTCTGGGGGTACTCCTCGATGCACAGCTCTGCCTGGATGCTCATGTGGAGGCTGTGGTGAGGGGTATCTTTCACCCAACTACATATGGTATGTCAGTTAGGCTGAATGTTTCGGACTCCGCCCTAGCCACAATCATTCATGCTTTCATCACCTCAAGACTAGACTATGGTAACGCACCCTACGTGGGGCTACCCATGGTGATAGCCCGTAAGCTGCAGCTGATGCAAAATTCAGCAGCCTGTTTTTTGGTGGGACTGGGTCACTGGGAGAACATTACATCAGTGCTCTGTTCTCTGCATTGGCTGCCGATATTCTTCCGAGCCCAATTCAAGGTGATGGTTTTAACCTATAAAGTCCTAGGCGGTCTGGGTCCTGTTTATCTGCAGGACTGCCTCACCCCCCAGGTACTGGACCAGCCCCTGCAGTCATCAGGGGGATGTCCTTCTTGTAGTCCCCCGAGTCTTCCAGGGGACCATGCAGCGGGGATGCATCTGGCTCCGGACCTTCCCTCCTTTCAAAAAAGCTGTAAGCTTGGGTGTTCCATCAGGCGTTTGGCGGGGAAGATGGGTAGAGGGTGGGGGGAGGAGAGGGATGGGGAGTGATTTTTTAATAATTTTATTGTTTTATAAGGTTGTTGTAAGCCACAGGCAGCTCGGGGCAGGATATTAAATCTTCTAATAAAAATCAAATAAATAAATGGGTTACAGGGGGAATACTTTCTGGTTAATTTATGGTGTATGGGGAGTGGACATTCCTTGCATAGGGGGTCAGAGGAAGTGGAGCACATTTTGGGGTGAGGGGCATGTCTGGTTTCTTGTGGCTATGCCTGATGGCTGGTGGCATGCATGGGGTCATGGGCCCAAACTTGTTGAAACTTGATTGATTGATACGCTGTTTTGGTGTGGCAACCCAGTGCAACATGTTTCCACAATTCTGAGTTCTGAGGTCCTGAGTTCTAGAGTTCCAATTTCAGTCTTCAGAAAAAAATCTGAGTGACAACCAAAGACTTGGTCCCCTTACTCAGAACCTCAGCAATCCTCATGAATACTCGGTTTACCTATTCAATGAAACTCTATATGGAATGGAGCCAGAGAATTGAAGCAACAAGACAGAGGAAAATAAATAACCAAGGACATGGTGACAGCAGGGAAGTTGCATGGGGAGTGGAAGAAAAAAAGATGATGCAACATGCACCTGGGAGGTGATATGGGCAGTGAGAAGAGAAGGAAAAACAAATTAATATATCTAAGGCAGCTAGTGACAATATATATTTAATTATTCTGCTGGAAAAGCTAACATGACTATGCCATTGGTATGACCAATTCCAGTGTCTCCCATTTCTGCTAATTGTCACAAACATGCCATACCCCAGCTTGATCCTTTACATATGCATACTTTATGAATAGCCCCTTAACACTCAGTAGCAAAAATTGAATTAATTTTAAACTGTATTTTAAAATATTTTTTTTGGTTAATTATGATAGGTTCTGGTAAACCACAAGTACTCTTGTGACCTTGGCTGTTTTTAAAATGGATGCCCATCCTGCTCTGTGTTCTGGCAGGTTTTTTTTGGGGGGGGGAATTCATGTAAACTGCTGGTGGTGGGTGGGGGATGTGTGCACGCCCCCGAAAACCCCATGGGTGGTGGGTGTTTGTGCATGTGTGCTCAGGGCGCACACCCACCTACACCCATCACTAGGGGTGTGCACCTGGGACCCATGTAGTTTTTTTCCCCATTATTTATTTATTTCCAGATTTATACCCCACCACTCCTGAGAACAGCTTGGGACGGCTTCCAACAAAAAAATATTAAATACATATAAAACCATTTAAAACACATCAAAAATACATAAAGTATTAAAACAGGGTGCAGGAAACATTTAAAACAATAAAATAGGGTAGGGGAGATAAAACCCCATTAACCCCCTCCCCCCCTCCCCAAAGGCCTGGGCGAACAGCCAGGTTTTACATCTTCGCCAAAATATCAAATGGCTTGGGGCCAGGCGAGCTTCCTCTGGAAGGGAGTTCCAAAGGCACGGCACGGCCACCGAGAATACCCTCTCCATTGTGGCACCTCGCTTAACACAGGGGACCTCCAAGAAGGCACCCCCGGCGGACCAAAGGAGCCGCTCCAGGGCATGGAGGGCGAGGCGATCCCTGAGGTACAGGGGGCCCAGACCGTGAAGGACCTTGTAGATCAAAGTCAAAACCTTGAACCTGGCTCGGCACGCTATCGGCAACCTGTCTCTTATACACATCTAGATGTGTATAAGAGACAGGAGGTGGGCCGCCGCATTCTGCACTAGCTGCAGCCTCCGAACCAGGCACAAGGGAAGCCACACATAGAGCACGTTGCAGTAGTCCAGCCTCGAGGTGACGAAGGCATGGATGAGGGAGGCCAGGTCTGGGCCGGAGACGAACGGACGCAGTCTCCGTACCAGATGCAGCTGGCGAAAAGCAGCCTTTGCAACTGCCTCCACCTGCCACTCCAGGCAGAGATCCGCATCCAATATCACCCCCGAACCTGCTGAGCTATTGGAGGGCGAACCCCCCCAATCAGGGGGGGCACTACCTCCCTTACTCTCCCCACCAACATCACCTCCGTCTTATCGGGGTTGAGCTTCAGTCTGCTCTGCCACATCCATTCAGTCACGGCCTCCAAACACTGGGATAGCAACGAGACAGCAGGGTCTGGGTCCGTTGAAAAGGAGAGGTACAGCTGAGTATCATCAGCATATTGGTGACAATGCACCCCGAACCCTCTCATGACCTCCCCCAAGGGCTGCATATATACATTAAACAATAACGGAGACAGAATAGAACCCTGCAGAATGCCGCATGGTAAAGCACGGGGGCAAGATCCTCCAGCACCACCTGCTGGCTTCTCCCTGAGAGGAATGAATGGAAACATTCAAGAACGGTCCCATCCAGATTATGCAGCCATCTCAACAGCAGCCCATGGTCCACGGTGTTAAAAGCGGCCGAGAGATCTAGCAGAATGAGAAATGTTGAACATCCTGCATCCATCTTCCGGCGGAGATCGTTGACCAAGGCCACCAATGCCATCTCGGTGCCATAGCTGGGGCGGAACCCAGATTGAAACGGGTCCAGGAAACCGATGCCATCTAGATGCGTCTTGAGCTGGATTGCCACCGCCCACTCAATAACCTTCCCTAAAAAGGGAAGGTTAGAGACAGGTCAGTAACTGGCGAGAGCAACCACGTCCAACAATGTTTTTTTCAGCTTTTTTAACCATTGTGGCACACTGAACTGAAGATTTCAATGTATTGTCCACAATGGTAATGATAAGTGATCATTATAAAGAAGGTAATTTTTGAAGGACATCTTTTTGGCTCAAATAACCTCATTCACCTCCCCATATAGTCACACTGGAAGCCATTTGGCCCTCTGGTTACCTTTTTGTATTTGTGGAATACATTTAATCTGCACTTTCACCCCAAGCCTCCAAATGACCTCACGAAGCGACCTCATACACATTGAATAAGAGGGGAGACAGGATGAAAACCATTTGGACTCCACAGAGGAGGTCCCAAGAGAACGGTGAGCCATCGTCACCTGCTAGGACCTCCATGACATGAAGGAACAGAACCAGTCACAGTCACAAGTTGTCCTGCACACCCCTGCCAGGTCACAGAGTCATGTCAACAATACCGGGTGATCAATTGTATGAAAGACCACTGAAATATCTAACAAGTTAAACATAATAGAATTTCTCTTGTCCATCTCAAGGAGTAGTTTGACCAAGCCCACAAGTGCAGTCTCTGTGTCATACCCAGGACAAAAGCCTGCCTGAAATGGTTCCAAGAATCTGATAGCTTAAAGTTGAGCCTGGACCTGTCAGGCAGCCACCCATTCAATAACCTTCCATAAAAAGGGAAGGTTAGAGACAGATTGATATCTGGCTGGGGACGGGAGTCAGTGTCCAAAGATGGTTTCTTAAGCAGGGCCAAGACCAGCACAGTTTTAAGAGTGTTTGATACCCTCCCCTCTCATAGGGAGGTGTTAACAATCCCATTCAACAATGGCCCCAATGTTTCCCAGCTGGCTTTCACCAGTCAGGATAGGCAAGGATCTAATTTGCAACTAGTCACCCTCATCGTGGCAAGCATCTCTCCTACATGGGGTATTTTCAGACGTGATGAGATCACAGTGAACCACGGTCAATACCCACATGGGGCCAAAGCACCCTGAACGTCTGTTAGGCAGCCGCCAGATGTTCACCATGGTCAATTCCCACATGGGGTCAATTTCAACCACGCTTCCGGGGCTCCCCACCAGACAAGCTTCGCAAGCATGGTCAAAGAGATCCCCGGTGGGAACCGACAAAAAGTAATGTCTAGTCGGCACCCATGGCCCGGAATCCCCAGCGGGATTCCGGGCCTTGGTCAAATCGGGTGGGCACTGTGGCTGCATTGGCGCACACCCATCTCCCCAGAGGGCGGGCGGTGGGGGATCATGGGGGTGGGGCCATGTGGCCGCACATTGCACCACGCGGCCCCACCCCCTCCCAGATTCCCCACCAGGGTCAGCTGGCATGGCTGTCACTCTGGACGTGCCGGAGTGATCCCGGCAGGGAATCATTTGGGTGATTCTGGGACAGGGCGATTGCCGCCCCGTCTCATCTGAAATCACCCATTGGTGGGCGATACAGATTGAAACTGATTCAAATAAACAGGAGAAGGCTAAGTTTTCAAAACCCCAAACTCTGACTCTGCAGTTGAAATGGCAGCACCCAAGTCAAGGTAAATATGAGGGGTTTTACCTTCAAAATAATTAATAAAAATGTCACAGCAGGCATTAGATGATTCCATTTCCTGGTGGAGACAAGCTGGATTTGCTAGGCACTTCCACACAGCTTTGCTGGATGAGACTTTGCAGATGCAGATAGCAGAAAATAAATATTTCTTTGCCACCATCACAGCCATGGCATACTCCTTCAAAAACAATCTATGCCTCAATCAGTCAGCTTCAGTGTGAGTTAAGTGCAGCCTGAGTTCTAGACACCTACCCTCCCACTTCAACCTCCTCAGGTCCTCCATATACCGGGGGACCTGTGCTGATGAAGTGGTGGAAGCAGATGCCTGGGTGAAACTATGTTGATGGCCATTAACTGGAAGCTCAGTGGTTTGGGGGGAGACGGAGAGGGGTGTTGCCTCAGGAAAGAGCACAGCTGTATACTTGATCAACTTATACCATCATAACAATAATCAAATAATCAATCATCATCATCATAAAATAAAAACATAAAATAAAGTTTTGACGCCCGTCTTGACGCCCTTGCAGAAGAAGGTAGGATGATTAGTCCTGACTCTGCAAGTACTTACTGTTGACAGGCATGATCCTACAGGGATTATATTACTTGCTCCCCATACAATGTTGCTGAAGCTGCAGCTAGTGGAAGAAGGTGATATAGAATCTCTTAACATTAAAGGAGAAAATGCTACTGATAGGAAATCTTTCATCAGATTTTGAAAGGTGTTATAACTCCTGGGTTGGAGGAGGGGGAGAACCTTTCACTTACTGAGCTTCAGAGCAGGTTTTCAAGCCCATTCAATTTCCTTGGTTTTCAGGGATGGTTGGATATTTGTGGGGAATGTTATTCTGATTTAATTTTTGTTTTTTAAAATCTCGGTTATGAGTTAAAGTTATGCAGCTCAATCTGTAGATGTTCATGCCTGTATCTTTAATATTTATCAACACCACATGCTGCCGGAAGAGGTGCTTTTAAAAATCAAATATGCCTATCAAGATATAAAATAGTGAGATTTTATATCATTTAAAAATTAGTACACGTAGTACAATTACTACACAGAGGTAGAGGTCACTGAAGCTCCAAAGCTGCTTTTGTAATTTTGATGCTGTTACCTTACCATTCTGAGTTTAATTTTCCTAGCATTTTTTTTTTGAGGAGGAACTAATTGCAGACACTGCCTTGTGGCTTTTAGAGTCTCTGAGACACCTTTATGACTAATCAAGGTAACTCCTCATTTCAGAGTTAATGAGCCAAAAATGATGAGAGACTTATTTAGCTTCCCATTCTTCTTGCTTCCTGTGCTGTGCTCGCTCCTCTGGCAAACCATATAAAGTGCCGATTTAAATGAAAACTGCATTCGGTTGTCAGAGTCACAAAGCAATAGCCAGATGAAAGCTGATTGAATTCTTCCTAATGGAGCCAATTATATCTTCATGCAACACCTTATCTTGGCAAAATAAAAGGATTGAACAAAAATGGAGGTTGTAAGTGGATTAATCTATATAGCATCTTGAAGGTTGTGCCTGTGAAATAAGCACAGGAATCTTTTTCAAGGCATCTTTCTATTGTTTTTTCTATAATTGAGACCATTGTTAGATAACCTCCCTGCTCTGGGAGATGGGAGAGAATTGAGACTGAAGTGCAGGAGTTGCAATTCTGCTGTTACTCCTAGGTGTTATTTGATAATTCACCCTTCGGTAATTGGTAGGTAAACGAAACCACCAAGGGTTAGTCAGAGAGTATAGTTAGGTGTTCAGGAATAAAGCACCTTTAGATTGGCATGACGCTTAAAATACTAGCAACTGGGGAAAGTGATGAAGCATATTAAAGCTGCACAGAAATAAAATCGGTTTGTACTATTAAAAGATGTGGCTGAGGAAATCATAGCGAGAAAAGGATGGCTTTTTAATCTACATCACTGAGCATATTTACTGTGACCTGTCACTGCACTGGGTAGCAATATGGTACCACCTCTAAAATACCATCAATATTTCAGCAAATGAAAAGTCATGGGTTGTCACAGTCGTTCAGACAGCAGTGAATACAATGGGGCATATATTCAGTTGGAAAAAGGGAAACAACCAGCCAATGGTTTGCAATTTTAGACAGAAACAGGGAAAGAGAGGGTCAGTGCCTTAGTCTCTTAGGTTTTGTTAATGTTACACACCTTTTCCTGGTTAGATGTGATAGCATGGGCTGTCTAGCCCCTTACATTTAGCATTCAGATGTGACACTGTACTACTGACTTGTAGAGAGCTCACCCAACACCATACTCATGGTGGCTACAAGGGAGACAATGCTTCACAGACAAGAGCTGTAAGCAACATAAGCCAGGTAGGCTATAGGAAGAAGGAAGACATTCCTAGGAGGTTACTATGGAGAGAGGACAGCATGAAATAGGAACTGAGAAATGAGGATCATTGGGATGCTGAGAAAAGTGGCTGGAGGTCTGACTTCTACATAGGAATTATCACTTTTTTCAGGGTTATTGCCATGCAGTATCTCCCAGGCTGGTTAGTGGTTATTCCCACAAACCTTACCACTCGCTATCACTTCCATAACATGTGAAAATAGAAGAGATACTAGTAGAACTGTGCTGTATCACTAGCACAACTCATGAACAGAGTCCTAATCTTTATTTTTTTCTCTGCAACCCCAACCTCTACTTTAAACAGGTGACAAAAACATGTGATTTCAACAGGTCTGTTCCTAGGCCTATAATTAGAAAGGTACTTTAGGGATTAGCAGGAGTACACCCAGACTCTCCTTATAGCAAGAGGTAGCCAGGGCTATCTTTTGGAGTTGTGGGTCACAGGGCGTGATGTATGGATAGGATTTCTGTGGAAGGGGGAACCACACAGGCAGAAGCTACTCAGGGCCTTTCAGGAGCAGCAGCTGGTCTCTTAGGGCCCCACCTTGTTACTCTTGAGGCTCCCAGAGAAGTGATTCTTGTGTGGTTCCCACACAACACTGAGCTCTGGGCAACTGCTCACTCAGTTTGTCTGCTTACCTCTAAGGTCAGCACAGGTAGTAGCTGATGATGCATTTGTTTCATGGGACATTGGGTCATCATGTCCTAAGTAAACATAGTAAGGATGAAACAAATGTTTACGTAGATAAAACTATTTGACAGATTGGAGGTATCCAAGGCACCTAGAAAGAATTTTTATACTAATGGCCAATCTGAGTATTATACAGGTGAATATACAGGTGAATAGGCACACGGCCTTCCAGGGGTTGGCTTGGGCCTGTTGCATAGAGCTGAAAATAAAAATCTCTGTGAGTGCTTTTTCCAACAGAAACAGGTTTTCCACCTTCATTCGCACAAGGAGGGAATATACTAAAATTTTCCATAATTGTCCTCTATTTTCAGCCATTTTGGTGATTTCTAGTATTAGTGGGGTCTTTTTTGGTAATTTCCATTATCGGTAATATTACAAAACATTACCTAAAATTATCAGAAATTACTGGAAATTACCAAAAGTAACTGGAAATCATGGGTGCCAATGCCAATGGGACTGGAAGTGCAGAAGAAAAAAAAAATCCAACTAATGGTCAAAAGGGCTTCCAAAAGGTCAGTATTTTCTGATGGAATGAGAACACCTGCTCTCACTTCAGGCCTACAGCCAGCCTCACTGAGTGCATATCCACCTGGGTGCACATGGCTTCCAGTTTACTTCCAAAGCAGTGGTAGCTGGTGGGACACAGGGCAGGGCCCACGGTAGGCAGAGCCAGCAGTGCACATGCAAACACAGAGCGAACAAAGCAAACCATCTTAAGCCAACTATATTATGTGAAGTCCTTAGCACACCACAAAAGCATTAGCATGGAATTCCACTTTTTCCTGCCCCCAAAACATGCTACACAGTTCTGTTGCAATGTAAAAGGCATCTGCTGCAACCAGAGGGGGAACATTCATGGAAAGACTAGCCATTAGAGAACCAACATGTGGCATGGTGACCTTCTTGCTTCAGAAAAGCCTTGAAACTGGCACTGCAAAGGGGTCATTTTAAATGCAGCAAGCATTCCAGCAAAGATTAGAAACCCTTCCATCCAAACCCTCTGGTACCCCCAGGCAAAAATCAGAAAGCAGACAGTTTAGGTGGAAAACAGCAAATGGGCCATTTTAACTAAGAGTAGCCATAGCCAGTGACGGCTCCACAAAATGGACACCACCTTTGCACTTGCTTGGGGCTTGGGAGAGGAGGGGGAACCCTAGCAGTGCACGTGCAAACACAAGCAAAGCAAACCATCTGAAGCCAACAATATCATTTAAAGACTTTATTACACCACAAAAGCAGCAGCATGAAGTTCCATTTGTCCCCCAGAACATGCTACACAGTTCTGTTGCAAACTAAACTTGCAATGTAAAAGGCATGTGCTGCAACCTGAGAGGGAACATTCACGTATCGACTAGCCATTAGCAGGGGCATAGCTAGGGTGCAATGGGTCCCTGGCTAAGAAGTCTTGATGGGACCCCCATCTCCAGAATGTCTACGGTTGCCACCTGATTCGGTGGGCCTGGGGGATTGCTATCCAGCACAAAAGACACCCAAAATGAAGCCAGTCTATTAAGCACATGGATATACATATACATTTTCACCCCCAGGGCAGCTTTAACTGATTATATGGGGGACACAAATGAACTGGTTATGGGGTGGGGGTTTAAAGACAGTATTCCTGTTAGTAATAACTTCATTAAGAAGAGTTAGTGAAAAAGCAGCCATAATAATCTCAGAACCATATTTGCAGATTTTCCAAGGTAGAAATTTAGGATGTAAAGCAATATCTATTATAAGATAGTATAAGTAAGACCGTTGTGAGAATGTGTGTCATGGAGGAGAAGTGGGGAAATGGCAAAAAGACATACAGTCAATGAGAAACAGGCTGCCAGTTAATCTGGCAACATGGCCAAAGTTTGTAAGTGGGGAACAAAGGCTGTTAACATGGCATTCCCAACCATTTGTCACAGTCTTATTCACACACCTCAGGGTATACCCCTACAAGAGAGTGAACCCAGAAATACTAAATCCTGAGGATCACTCCACTACGACATGGTGGAAAACACATGAACAGGATAGCCCCACAGGGCTGACAGAGGGTTTGGAAAACCAAAGGTCTAACTTAAATAGGATTCAAACACATGGCAAGGAGGTAAAGGGGTTGCACATCCCTACACACACCGGTAGGACACACCAGTCTCAGCATGTTCCAGGACTCTGTCGTACCCGCTCCACATGCAATCTTACAGGGGGGCTGTCACAGAGGAATGTAGGGTCACACAAGTGAGATACTGGCCTACATGTAGACTACAAGTCTGGTAAATATGTAAAGCAAAAGGTTCCACATGTATGTAATGTTACAATTGAGAACTGTAAAACCCAAATCAGGACTGCGACACGTGACCAAGCTTCAGGAAATGCGAAGAGATAAAAAGAATGTGTATTTGGGAACCCTAGCCAGACAGACCTGTGGAGATGCAAAACAACCTTCATGTTTGCCTGGGTTGCCTACGTGACAGGCCTCACATTTCTCCAAGGTGGGAAACCCGAGACAAAGGGACAATGAAAGTTACCTAAGCAAGGGCCATTAAGCCAGATTTGCTACTGCTTGCCCAGAGCCACCTTGAGCATGAGCACTCTCATCTGCATCTTGCCAACAAACTAGGCTGGAAGACATGGACTGAGAGACAGGACTTTGCTTTCTAGCAACTCTAAGTCTGGAGACCCAGTCGCTTACATCAAGGACTGAGAAGAAATTATGGACCTTTGTAGTGTAAGATGCTTATTTAGGAACTCAACTAGTATAGGTTAGGAATACGTTATATTTCCTGTTGATTTCTAGTAATCACTCTGTATCAACAATCTTGCTTATGTAATCAATAAACTAACTTCTTATCTTTATGAAGAAGTGTCTGTGTCTAACATTGGAACACAAGTGAGCAACAAGAGTTCTCAAGCTCTTGCGAACCCAGAGATTAAAGAGTCTGTAAACAGGAAGGATTGGGCCCTTGAGTGACCAAGGGGTTGTCCCTGCAGCAGACTTGAATCAGCCAGAGAGAGAAAACTGGTTCAAGTGGGCTGTACGCGAGGGAAACTGAGTCACTCAAACCGGGTAAAGTGGGGGTGTGGACCTCGAACCCGTAACAACGTGGCCCTTTTTACACGGGTGTCTCCCATCCATGAACACACAGATTTCTGTGTGTTCATGGGTGGGGAAGCACCATGTGAACTACACAGAGTATGCACCTGCAGTTCCTGGGGGTGCGTGCACACGTCTGTGTGGCTAACATGCATCCCCACTGTCCCCCATCTCGTCCCCTCACATGGTTTCTCTGTGGGTCCAGATGAGTGGGGGTGAGTGGGTATGCATGTGCAGTTGCGTGCATACCCCGCCCACATACCAGAACACCCATGGACCCCCCATCCAGCAGAGCCATGTAAAAATAGCCTGTGAGGAAACACTCAAAGAAGAAAAGGTTGATGCCTTGTAAAAAAGGTTCTTTGAGAGGACTCAGACAATGCTCACAACACACACACCCTTCCACTCCCACATAGAATTTTCTTATATTCCTAGAACGGAATGTTCATTCTGAGGGGGAGAGTGCTTTTTATACTAGAGGAGATTGAGACCATCATGTGGTCTATTATTTGACTAGGGTGAGCATGCCATGCACAACTCAGTTGTGAGAATGTTGGGACCCATCTTGAAGAATCTTCTTTAAAAGGCAACAACCTTCTGATCACTCACATGGGGAGGAGTTGTTTGTTTACAAACATCTTTTGATCTATGTCCTGCTACTACTGCTGCATCCTATTAACAGGCAGAGGCAGGTGAAGGATTGGGAACCCCCATGATGTGCACCCAGGTCACCTCCAGACCAACCATGGGGCTGCCCCCACAGGGCCAGGCAACAGCCCTGACTTAATGCCGGGTTTGCTCAATGAATGCTAAGCACCTAGCCATTAGTGAACCAACATGAGGCATGATGGCCTTCTTACAGCAGAAAAGCATTGAACCTGGCACTGAAAATGAGCCATTATAAATACAGTGAGAGCCTCCACAAAATGGCCACTGCCTTTGCAAATGCTTGGGGATTGGAAGAGGAGGGGGAACCCCAGCAGCACACGTGTAAACACAGAGCAAGCAAAGCAAACCATCTCAAGCCAACAATATTATGTTAAGTCTTTAGCACACCACAAAAGCAGCAGAATGAAGTTCCATTTCTCCCCCAGAACATGCTATGCAATTCTGTTGCAAACTAAAACTTATAAGACAGGGAACAAACATTCATGCAAAGACTAGTCATTAGTGAACCAACATAGTGGCATGATGACCTTCTTGCAGCAGAAAAGCCTTGAAACTGGCACTGAAAAGCAGGCTGTTTTAAATGCAGTGAACATTCCAGAAAAGATTAGAAACCCTTCCATCCAAGCCCCCTCCAACCCTCCCAAACAAACAGAAAGCAGACAATTAGGGTGACAGGGTCTCACACAGGGTTAAAAACAGCAAGGGCAAAGAAAATAGTTTAGAGAATAGGAGGCGAGGCAGCACAGCCCTTTCAAGTGGGCTCACAAAGTTAGTAATTATCCCTGCCTGTACTAAATGCAGGGGAGGGAGAAGAGGATAAAAGAAAGCACAAGCAAACAATATACAAGGAGATTTGTTTTTTCAGAACTTACCAGTTTTCTGAAAGGATGAGTCCCCCTGACGCTCTAGTCTGACTCTGATAACTACCTTCTCTTTTTCTTCCCTCCAAACAATGAGGCCAGGGACTCCAAGCAAGTCCCCAGCCCCTCCCCTCTTGTAAAAAAATGGAAGGGTGTTTCTCTCTTTCTTCCCCCCTCCCTTCTGGTGAACTTATGGAGGAAGGAGCAAGGAGGAGTGAGGTCTTTCCCCCCCTCCTCCCCACCCTGGTAGGGAAGGGGCAAGGGGAGAAACAGGAGCTATGTCGTGGCCAGAGTATTTAGAAAAAGCACCCTGACATGCCCCCTAGGCCTTGCTGATTGCCATTGACTGGGTTTCTCCATAGAAACCCAGCCAAGGAGCAACTGGCACCACCCCTACCCCTCCCCATTTCCCCAGAAATCACTGCTTTCCTTAGCTGGTTCCCAGTGCATGCTCCCTGAGGTCTTAGAGGGGTCCTTTAAGTCCCCGCCTCCCTCTGGCTCTCTGGCCAATGAGTGGAAAGCTAGAGGGAGGGTGGAGCAGCAGGAGGAGGATGTTTTTCCCCTCCCTCTCCTCCCCTTGCAGAGTGACTGATCACAAGCACCAGAAGTTCTTTCCCTTGCAGGCTTTGTTTACATATCAGGTGTTAGCTTCTGGCTGTGTGCCAGAGCTATGACCCATAGGCTCTGTAGGCAGCCAGGAGTGGAGGGTTAAAATGCAAACAAAGCCTTCAGACAAGCAGGGGAAACTCAGCTTGACTCTCTAACAACCATTGGGGGGGTGAGGGGCTTGGGGGGGCATCTGCCCCAACACCCTGGGGGAGGGGCCATCACTGTTCCAAAGGCTTATGTGCAGGACTCTGAGGGACATGTGCACATGTGTCCAAGGTAGATAGATAGGGGGAAAACAGGCCTAGGCCAGCCACCGGGAGAGCATATAGCACTATCTACTGCTGCCCTTGTCCACATGTAAGCCCTCTCTACCTTTGGATGCCCCCAGATAGTCCTTCCACACACATGCCTCCATACCTCATACTGCAGAGTAGCCACCCATTACAAAATTAGCTCTTTATTTCAGCTCTAAAACATAAAGGTACAGCCACACGAGATGCTTACTGCACCATGGGCAGTCTTACCTAATGCACCACATTATGTGGCCAGTGGCCAGATGTCCCCCTCACTACCTACATTGTGTGGCAGTGCATTGTGAGACCATTGTGAGACCCCAACCCTAACTCCATCCCAGGACATGGCTAGCAGCTTGCTGCTATTTGCTGCATCCTCAGAAAAAGGCCGAGGATGCAGTGTGTAGCAGCCTAATCCAAAATGGCGTAAGGCTGCCCAAGTTGCGGCAGCTCATCTGCCTGGTCACAATCTGCCCCACCACACTGCGAGGTCTTCTGTGGAGCTCTGATCAGGAGATACTCAATTCAGTCCCTCATGGCTGGGAGTGGGATAGCATTCATGGAGGGAGGTGGGGCAGGGCCACGCACCCACTCATGTGACTGGTGCCTTGGCTCATCTTGCCCCACACTGTGGTGGGAGGTCCAACAGCAGGCCACATATCTGGCTTCCCTGTGGGGATGTCGGCCATCTTCTCTGCTCTCTGTGCTGTCCCCTCAGTGTGGTAACTGTGCTTTCCCACCATAGAGCCACATGGGGATTGGGCTCTATACAGTTTGTGTAGCTGCAGCCATCATCATGGAGGTGTTTCTAATCATACTGGCATGATGCTGCTCAGTGTCTCTAGCCTCCTCCTCACCTATTTCCCTCCTCCTCCAGAGAGGATTCCAGATAGCCTTCATCCCGGATCACAGCTAAGAAGTTCTAGGTCTGATCTGCAAAAGAGAGAGAGTTTAAAAGCAATTCTGAGTGGGGAGTAAGCTAGCAAAGAATTTTCCAGAATTGCACCCATGCACCCACTTCATTGACATTAATTTAAGTAATTTATTTATTTCTATTCCATCTATTCCTCAGGGACTCAGGGCAGGTTACAATGCAGAAATACAAAAAACACAAAATAAACCCAATTATTAAAATACCTTGATAAAAGCAGTACCCTAATCCACAACACCCCAATCATACCCCTGCCTCCTAAACCGAAAGGCCCTTCATTGCTTCCACAAGATGAGCAGACTTGGGCTTAGATGAACCTCTGAAGGGTGTCCATAATTGTGGGGCAGCCACCAAGAATGGAGCTCTTCATGGCCTTGTTGCAGAAACTTGGTGAGAAGATGGTATCTGCAAGAGAGCACTCCTGACTGTGAAGGAACATGAGGAAAGACGCAGTCTTTCAGATACATGGGGCTCAAGGTATTTAGGGTTTTATAGATCAAAACTTGCACCTTGAATTGTGCCTGGAAATACAGCAAGTGCCATGTCCGGAGCACTGATCTTGGCAACCCACCCCCAACAGAAGGTGGGTCACCACACTGGGCCACCCTGTTAACAGGGAAGTCGGGGTGTGTGGGGGAGCGCACCTCTGACCGGTTCAGCTTGGGGAACAGAACACATGTTCCTGAGGCCTGGACTTGCAGGGGAAGGGGATGGGGAATGGGGAGCAATCTGTGGCTAGTTGGCTTGAACTCTGCACTTCAGCCAGTGCCCTACCCCCTGCCACAGGAAGCTATGGCTGCCATGGCAACCACCCACATATGGCCAGGAGAACATGTAAACAGATGTGTCTGCCTGGTTTGGCCCACTTTGACCTGCCTAGGCAGCTCCTGGGTCCAGACTGTGGGCCCAGTTCCATGTGGGCCCGTGTTTCTGGCCCAGACGCCTAGCCACTGTGTTCTGAAATAGGTACATATCTGATGGACCTGGAACAGACATGCAGGTTTGGGGCTGTCCCACATGGGCCAGAGCAGGCTGAACCAGTCCCCTGTCACTTCCTAGATGCTGCTTTCAAGCAGTTACCAAAGGAAACCTCACAAAGAGTACATTGCAATAGTCTAGCTACAAAGATGTGAAGGCACGGATGATGGTCACCAGGTCTAAATCAGATTTTAAAGAGTTGCAGTCTTCTCAACACAAATGGACACATGTGCCTGAAAGTGCCAGCTTGCTTTCTCCTTGCAGTGTGGAGCTATGCAATTAGGATGGACATCCTGTCTTGTCTAGTTGTTGCTGATTTAATCAGCTTATCCGTATGCCCAGTAACTAATAATGGCAATCAGGAATAGAGTCCTCTTGGAAAAACTCCAGCATCTCCATGCTCACCACAGGTTTGGACTTGACTGAATGGGGTCCCATGAGCTTCTCACTCAAAATCCACTCAGCAATTCTCTGACCTGATTTTGGTACACTCTGCAGATCTTGCTGCTTCACAGGATTTGAGTACGCTGTAGTTAATGTACAGTGCTTGAATTACAAAGGTGCTGGGAATGAGGCAGAGATTGACCTTAGAGGCAGGCTTCCATGGCCATGACAACTCTTGGCTGCCAGGGTAACAGGATAGGGATGTCACTTCAGAACAATATCAAGTTGACAAAGGGAGGTCAGGTTCACGGGGGCATTACATTAGTTGCAAAATGAATAGCAGTTTATTATTTGCCCATTATTTTCAGTTATTCAGTTTATTTCTTTTGGGTAGTTGTTCAAGTATTCCTTTTGATATTATTTAGTAGGGGTGGGACATCAGCGCAAATACCGGGTACTGGTTTTACCGGTTCCTGGATTTAAGAATACCAGCTTACTGGATTAATACCGGTTTAGCGGTACTGGATCTTTTCCATTTATTTCAATGGGGAACTGTCCCCATTGAAATCAATGGAAAAAACCGAAAACCTCCCCCCTACCCGAGTCCAGGCTGCGTGGGTGGAAGGGGGGACACCCCCCACCCACCCTGCCCAGCCTGGATTTAAACAACAACAAAAAATTGTGACCCCCTACTGCGGGCTCCAGGCCACCGCTAGCGACCCAGAGCCAGCCCAGCACCAGTGTCCAGCAGCAGCCAGCAGGTAGGTAAGTACTGGTACTACTGATCCCTGTGGTGGTGAGGGTTTAACACCCCCCACCCCAGGGATCACCCTACTTCCCACCCAGGGATCGCCTACCTACCTTGAGTTCTGGCTGGCAGTGGCGGCGGCGCTCCGGCGGCTTCAGCGCTGGCTGTGGCTTCCGCCAGCTTCAGCATGCTACTAGGCCTTCTGGGGAACCCGGAAGTTCCCTGGAAGGGCTAGTAGCATGCTGAAGCTGGCAGCCACAGCCAGCGCTGAAGCTTCCGGAGCGCCGCCACCGCCGCCTGGAGCTCATGGTAGGTAGGCGATCCCTGGGTGGGAAGTAGGGTGATCCCTGGGGTGGGGTGGGGGTGTTAAACTCCCCCACCCCAGGGATCAGTAGTACCGGTACTTACTTACCTGCTGGCTGCTGCTGGACGCTGGTGCTGGTCTGGCTCTGAGTCGCCGGCGGCAGCCTGGAGCCCGCAGTAGGGGTCACATATTCTTTTTGTTGTTTAAATCCTGCCTGGGCAGAGTGGGTGGGGGGTGTCCCCCCTTCCACCCGCGCAGTCTGGACTCAGGGAGGGAAAGTGTTGGGGTGTTTTTTGTGTGTGTTTTTTTTTACATTGCGGCCATTCATTTGAATGGCCGCAATGTAAAAAATCCGGTACCGGGGAATCCGGTACCGGGGAATCCGGTAAACAGGCCAGATTACCGGGTTTAATCGGATACTGCCGGTACGCCCTATACCGGCAGTATCGGATACCGGATGATCCGGTAGTCCCATCCCTATTATTTAGCGCTGTTGTGCATATGTAATAAACTGAATAACCCAACAACCAAAGAAACCAAAGAAACTGAACCATAACATTTAGTACAAATATCTGAATGAAGCAGGACAAATATATGAACGCATCAATTCTGCTCAGCGAGGCCATATTTTTTGCATAATAAATTTACTTTGAATAATTGTTTCACCTTTAAACCACATACATTATATCCTTGCATAAAAGGAAGTGGTGCCTTTAGTATGACTAAAGGCCTTTTGGTAATACACACATGCTTTGGTCTCAGTTAAGAGTGGTCACTGTCAGAGACTGCATGCTGGCCCATTGGTCTGACCCAGTATGGCACTTATGTTCTTATGTAAGGACAGCCACAAAACACAGTACACTTCAGAGGAATCTGTATTGTGCAGCTCATGCATTGACCATTGTAAGGCATGGGAGAAATGACATATCTCCTTGAAGAATCCATGTAATCACATGGCACAGAAGTGTCAAGCTAATTAAAAATGCTCCATAAACCAAATTGAGCTCATTATTTTTTTTTTTTGTAGGATTTGATTGTCTGGGTTTGTAGCAAATATGTGTACCCGGAAATAGGATTTAAAATTAATTACAGCACAACTTCCACGTAATTAATGACCCAGCCACAGTATAACTACACTCTAGTTAATGTACCTGTGCTATGGTGTGTTACTGTGTTTCCATAACTCAGAGGAGGAAAGGAAAAGGGTTGATTTATGCTTGAAATCCACTGAGTAGTGGATGGGTCATTATGTTGCCATGGGTGATTATGTTGTTATGAATTCCACTAGGTGCTGTGCATTGAGGAATCTTTTGCAATATCATCTGGTGACATTTTTATTATGGGAAACAATTTTTGTATGCACATACAAAAAGATTGCCTGTATTAGTGCTGTCTCACTGTGTGCAGGGTACATGGAAGACTAGCTTTCATTGTTATTCTTGTGTCTTTATGATTCACTTAGGGATGCTTAAGCCATATGTGTGCCATAGATCTCAGCGAGCTTTATCGTTACTTTGATACAATTCATTGTTTAGGGGAGGATAATTAGATAGTAGGTTTTTTTCCCCTTCATTTCATAACTCTGTGTGTATTCAAGAGTGGACTCAAGTATGTTACAGTAAGTAACAAAGCTTTCATGATTACACTTTAAATTAAATGGCTCAAAGAAGGATTTAATTAGACTAGGATAATTATTGTATGATAAATTTGAGTAGGTTGCACAAGCAACAACATAACACTTCATACTATGCTGTATGGTTTCATATCCTGCTCTGTACCAAGCATCCAAAACAGACATCTAAAGGTGCCCCAGGAGATGTGCAGGTGGAGCAGGCATGGAGCAGGTTGTGCCTACCCCAGGGCAGTACCACCGCCAGTGCTCCAGAACATCCCGGAGTGCTGCTGATGGAGCAGGCTGGCCAACTCAGGGCTCCAGCCCTAAGTGGAGCAGCATCCATCTAAAATATGTAGACCCTCACTGCTGCTCTGCTTGCAGCCAACCATTGTCCCAGGAAATGCCGTAGCATTATGGATGCTCTGTGGTATGGAGGAGGTGCTGCTTGAACAGTTGTGGAAGAAGATGTGTTGAGCACCGAATGTTTGTGGGATTCCTGGAGGTGTGGTTAATGTGGATCTTCCACAATCAAATGTTCAGAAAGACTATGTTGTGTAACTCTATAAAACGTACTCCATACTGCACACCACCAAATGGGCCCCTAAAGAGTACTAGGACATAGTACAACACCTCCACCCTCCCCCCCATGACACATATCATGTTTAAACACTATTACATTACTACATAATAACTCTGAGGATATTATTTGTATTATTAACTCTCTAGCTCTACTAGAGCTACAACCAGGTACTTGGCCAGTTGGGCACCCCACTGAATTTGGGGTGCCCGACTTGTCCCAGTTGCATTAAGGACCAACTGATACCTAAATGCTGCTTCTCTGCTCTGGACTCCTGTCTCCTCCCCAGCCTGCTTGCTGCTCATCTGGCCTGCACACCGTTCCCAGGGTACCCACTAGGAAGGAAAATACAAATGCAAAGAGACTTAATCATTCTTCCTCCTCCCACCCACCTTTCTGCTCTGAAAAGCCAATGGGGGAGATTTCTCACTCACCTGAGTGCCGTGAAGGCCAGGGAGCAGCAGGGAGCAGCCAGAATCCCAGCAGAGCAGCAGTCTGGCCAGTGAGGCGAGTCAGCTTGGGGCCCAGGAAGTCATGAATACTGCGACTGACATCCTGGGGCCATTTGGGACATCCCATAGTATCCTTGGCCATCCCGGGGTGTCCCAGGATATGTTGTGATGCCCCAGTAATACCCACATTTTCGAGCACCAGGTACCTGGTGGGGGGTTTAATACCCCATTTGGTGCCCGAAAATGCCTGTATTACCTGGAGGTAGCTAAAATGCTATCCGATGCAGCTCCAATCTCTACCCCGTTGCACTTCACAGTGCATCTGAATAAGATTCTGCCACCTTACTAACCATAAGTAGCATCTTAGTGCCATAATAGTTTATCTCTATACAAATTGTAATTGATTTACATACCCTTTTAGGCTCTACAGAATCTATTTATGTTTCCACTGATACAGCATTACAAAGAATGTTTCCTTAAAACAAAATGATAATGATTGATCTTTTCATTATACAGTGAAATGTAAAGGTACATCTCCTCAAGAGATCCTTCTCTCCAAGTCAAATCAATGAAATAGGAGTGTGCAGTTTGTTTTTGTTTTTTTAATTATTAAATTTAATGAAACCTTGTTGGTTTTAGTAATTAAAATATGAAAATGGTGAATAAACTTTCATTTGTTTTCATTTAAAAAATAAAAAATAACTTTTAAAAAAATAACACCTGTGCACGCGCAAAAGGGCCGCTGGGCCTGTTCTTTGTTTGCGCAGCCCTTTTCCAAAATGGGACAGGGAATGCATATGCAGAATTACCCTGGTGGCCATTTTGTGCATGTGAAGTGATTTTTCTAAATTTTTATTCATTTTTAATAAACTGGGGGGGAAAATGCTAGGGTCACTTGGGGGAAAAAAACCAAATGAAGTGTTTTTTTGTAAACAAAATCGAAAACAAAAATGAAAACAGTAGGGGTGCCTTCTGCACACCCCTATGTATCATGTTTGCTCTCAGCATTGTTTGTGATTTATAGGATGCTCAGTCAGCTTATCTGTTGCGAAACACATCATGATGACTGGAGTTAATGACTTTATTGCTTTTTTTCTCAAGTGCACTTCAGCTTTGCATTTGTAGCTAATTAGAGTTCAGATGAATCTCATTAAGGGGTTCTTGTAACTTTTTTCCCTACATCGAGAGGGGGGCCAAGAATTTCTCATCTGAGAAACACTGCAACTGTCAGGCCCTAATGGCTTTGCCAATGTTGTTAGGAGTAAATAATAAATATAGAAAATGGCTTGACATGAACTTTTGTAGGAGCTAAATTCAGCTTCAAAAGTCAGATCAATACATTTCCCAGAGAAATACTAATTATTGAAGGTGTTGGAAGTTTTGATGACACAAGAATGCCATTTTCAGTGTGTCTGGTTATTTCTGTCAATATTTAATGCAGGCCACCATGTACAGAGAGATGATCTATAATTGATACAGTTAATTTTAAATTTAGCTCTCTCCTGAACAATGTCAGATATGAGTTCTTCCTCTTTTTCTTTTACTAAAACTAGCATTTGACTTCTCCTTTATTTAGGTGTGAAAGAGTACTCGTAAAGCAATTATTTAAAATTTAAATTAACCATGGAATATTCTCTGTATTGATTGTCTGCATTGTTTGCGAGACTTCATTGCTAATTTTCTTAGAAATTTCTTTCTTCATCTACACTATATAACACTAATGTGTTGTTATTACCGTTATCATTTCACTGTGCTACTTATGCAACTCAGAATATGGAATAGATATGATGGTGTACTTTTCCAGTGTTATAGATTAAGGGCTACTTTCTCTTGCTTTATATAGGACCTTAACCTGAAAATTACTGAATGTCATTACACTACACCTACTAATCTAGTTTTTTAGTTTTGTTCTTCCCCATATGCAATAACCTATAATCAATCTATTTTAGACTTTGCCCTGTGTGTTCATAAACATATACAGTTGTCTGTGCAGTGGTGTGAAAAGCTAAAATGCCATTTAACTAGAAAAATACTAATTATCAGGCCAATGCAGACTTGAAGGAAAGGAATCAGGTCACTGTACCCTTAAGGGAACCCACTTTGCCCCTGGGGACCAAACCCCTTCAGGGATGTAAGGGTCAGCAAGTTCCAGGGGCCAGGTATTCTATGGTTGGGAGCTGATGTAACATGACGTGGAGCTCAGCAGTCTATATTGACTAAGGTGCTGAAACCTAGGGGAGGAGGAGGAGGAGTAGGTCGCTGCCCCAGTCCGTGGACCTTCACTGTTGGTGGCCGGCTCCTCTGATGAGGAGCAAGCAACGGGCACAGGAGGTGCTACCACCAGGTTTGTAAACTTTTTTTTTCTTTGAGGACAAGAAAGGCTCTATCCGTTAGAGCAATCTCACTGGCATGCAGGTGGGTGCATGGGTGGGTGGTGGGCATCAGTCAGGCACAAACAGTGGGCATCAGCGGGTAGCAGCAGGTTTCTACCACAGAGAGAGAGGGTACTGTAGTGTGTGGGGGTTCTTCCAGCAGTCAGGCATGAGCACGAGCAGCACCCCCACCCAAACATGTGCCTGCCAGCCATCTCTAGCAAGGGTCTCCACTCTCTAGTTGCCATCCCTACCTAGCACCCCCAAATAAGGGAAGAATTTGCACATGTCAACCATGTTCTCTCAATTTTCCATCCCTAGAATCCCCTAGCACCCCAAGGAGGACAGGATTTGCATGTGCCAGAAAGGGTCTTTCTATTTGCCATCCCTAGTGCCCCAAGGAGGGCAGGATTTGCATGTGCCATCCAGGGTCACCATCTCCCGTTGCCATCCCTAGCACCCCAAGGAGGGCAGGATTTGCATGTACCAGCAAGGGCCTTTCTAGTTGCCATCCTTAGTGTCCCAACGAGGGCAGGATTTTCACATGCCAGCCAGGGTCACCATCTCCCGTTGCCACCCCTAGCACCCCAAGGAGGGAAGACTAGAGGCATCATCATAAATGCATGATATTACTTAGGTGTTGTTTCTGTGTTTCTGTTTCAGAGAGGAATCAGAGGCTGGTGTTGGTGCCATGCCATGCAGGACAACAATACAGAGGTCGCCAGTGCCACCCCCAGACTGTCGGCGGACAAGGTCCAATGTCTGGCGGTTTTATGAGAAGGGTGACAGAATCGCCATCTGCAAGGTAAGACACGGGGGCTGGAACAACAGGGAATGGATTGCCCTATGACTGGTTAGGAATGGAAGTCCCCTGCAGAGAGAGATTGGCCATCCTAGTCCACCCACTTGTGGAGACACAATGCAGGCAGGGCTTGACAGAACATTGGTCTGACACAGTATGGCACTTCCTATGTTCCTATCTTTTTATGCTCTTTAGACCTGCGGCAAAACATTATCGAGGCAGAAAGAGGGAACAACATTGGGGACTGATCACCCATATTGAAAGGCTCCATGGCCAGATGGTGAGGTGGCAGGAGGACTATGGCATGGCCATGGAGCTGGAGCATCAGCGCTAGTAGAAGGGGGGGAAGACAACCTGAAATTGATGCCATCAAAGCCCTTCCCTGTCCTTCAGCCCCAATGTGGAGTCCCCCAGGCACCGGGAGTCTGCAGCGGCAAAGACCTTTTGGGCCAGTGGAGAGGCCTGGCCGCCAGATGATGACGGGTGTATGCACCATGGAGAACCACCTGATGGAAAAGTTCCAGGCTCTCAAGGTGGAGAAAAATCAGGTGGAGGCGCACTCCCAGTACTTCTCCGCCGAGATGGAGACGCTGGAATTCTACCACCAGGCAGTCTCCAGGTGGCATGCAGACATGGAAGGGGCTGTGGAGTTCGCCTTAGCCCATGGCTATGAAATGGCAGAGCACAGGGTGGCCACCTCTCAGTACTGTGCTGCGCCCTGCCACCGTATGCCTTTCCCCCAAGTTCTGGGGGACAGGCCCAAAGACTTATTGAAGTTTCCTTTCAATATTTGGTTTTGGTTTTATAATATTGTTGTTGTTTTGTTGTTGTTGTTGTTATTGTTTAAATACTTTTAATAAAGGTTGTTATATTTGTTGTTACGAGCTTCGTTTGACCAGTACAATCTTTTATCCCTATGTGCTGAAGTTCTGGCTGGCAAGTGGCAGAATGAGATACAGCTTGTTGATCCCTGCCAGCAGCATCTGGCTGGCTCTACATGTAGCATAGTTAAGGTATTAACCCAAAGATGTGCCAGGCAGCAGCAGGGTCTCAACTTGCACACAGGCCCCAGGAGGGGCAGGGCTTGTGTCTGTGACTGTGTGCCAGAGAGAAAGAGAGACAGGCTCCTTGGCAACAGGCATCAGACGATGGGAGCTGGTGATTGGAGGGGCTTTTATTTCCAGCAGCTTCAGTGGGCATCCACAGGTGGGTGCGGAGAAGTAGGCTGTTGGGGGGGTGGGGGGGAGACAGTCTGGTGTGCGGGCATCAGGCTTCTGGATGCAGTAAAATGGAATGCATCCTCCAGTGACTGGAATGATGGTCCCAAATGTTGTTGGTTCCTGGGATGGGCAGGCATGACTGATTCAGGTACAATAGAATGACAGTCTATGTGAGTTTAATAATAATTATGTCCTTAGAATTAGTGCATGGTTGGACACACTTCATTCAATCAAGCGATAGGTGGTAGCATCAGGTACAGGAATGCACACAGGCAGGCAGGCAAGTAGGTAGGCACATATAATCAAGGTCCCGATTCTTCTGCAAAAAAAATTCAAAAATTCAGCAACCCAAAATTCAAAATTCTGTGACCCAACAAAGTTGCAAAACACGTCAAGAAAATTTAAAAATTTGCAGTACTGACATCTTTATAATTCACCCTCCCAAAACACATGGCAATGTGGAGAGCACAACAAGACACCCCCCAAAACACATGGCAATGCAGAGAGCACAAGACCACCTCCCAACACATGGTAATGCACAGGGCACCACTGTAACTCCCCCCCAAAACACATTACTTCCCCTCCCGAGCCTCCCCAGCTGCCAGGGCTTGCCTCCCCCCTTCCCAGTTTTGAAAATGAAGTGCTCTAGCAGCTACAGCAGCAGCAGCCGCTCCACCTCTTGTCACTACCAGGCTCCCGGCTCCCAGGCTCCTCCCTGTTTCTCCAACAGGGCCTCCCATAGCAGTGCAGCCAGATGACATCATCCAGATGCATCGCTCTGAGAGGACCCATTGGGAAGGGACAGGAAGAGGTCAGCAGCTGGGAGCCAGGTAGGGATGAGCGGGAGAGTGACTGCTGAAGCTGCTGCTAAGCCACTTCATTTTCAAAACTGGGAAGGGGGAGACAAGCCGTGGCAGCTGCGGAGGCTGGGGAGGGGAAGCCCTGAGGTTTTGTTCATTTCCCTCCCCATGTGGAATCTCCTGCCCCGCATCTCCCCAGCGCAGGTTGGAAATTCTGCGCTGGGGTAAGCGGGGCAGAAAATTCCATGGGAGGAGGGGAATTCCATGGGAAATCAGCGAATCACAAACCCGCATTTCCCTCAAGGCCCTGCATATACTATGTTGTATTATATTGATATATTACATCTCATTCTGGTAGGTTTGCTGCTGGATGTGGGCAATGGGCATCGATCGGATGCATGAGCACAGATGGGAGTTCTTCTTGGTTCTGGGAGGCAGGAGCTTGAGCTGGATACACCTACCTCTCCCCCTCCACCCCCATATCTCACATTCTAGCAGGGAGCCTCTCTCTCTCTGGCCATATAGTGCATGTGACAGCATGGGTGGGATCGTGTCTGTCTCTCCTTCTAGCAGCATGGAGACATTCTCTCTCTCTCTCTCTCTCTCTCTCTCTCTCTCTCTCTCTCTCTCTCTCTCTCTCTCTCTNATACAGAGGTCGCCAGTGCCACCCCCAGACTGTCGGCGGACAAGGTCCAATGTCTGGCGGTTTTATGAGAAGGGTGACAGAATCGCCATCTGCAAGGTAAGACACGGGGGCTGGAACAACAGGGAATGGATTGCCCTATGACTGGTTAGGAATGGAAGTCCCCTGCAGAGAGAGATTGGCCATCCTAGTCCACCCACTTGTGGAGACACAATGCAGGCAGGGCTTGACAGACCATTGGTCTGACACAGTATGGCACTTCCTATGTTCCTATCTTTTTATGCTCTTTAGACCTGCGGCAAAACATTATCGAGGCAGAAAGAGGGAACAACATTGGGGACTGATCACCCATATTGAAAGGCTCCATGGCCAGATGGTGAGGTGGCAGGAGGACTATGGCATGGCCATGGAGCTGGAGCATCAGCGCTAGTAGAAGGGGGGGAAGACAACCTGAAATTGATGCCATCAAAGCCCTTCCCTGTCCTTCAGCCCCAATGTGGAGTCCCCCAGGCACCGGGAGTCTGCAGCGGCAAAGACCTTTTGGGCCAGTGGAGAGGCCTGGCCGCCAGATGATGACGGGTGTATGCACCATGGAGAACCACCTGATGGAAAAGTTCCAGGCTCTCAAGGTGGAGAAAAATCAGGTGGAGGCGCACTCCCAGTACTTCTCCGCCGAGATGGAGACGCTGGAATTCTACCACCAGGCAGTCTCCAGGTGGCATGCAGACATGGAAGGGGCTGTGGAGTTCGCCTTAGCCCATGGCTATGAAATGGCAGAGCACAGGGTGGCCACCTCTCAGTACTGTGCTGCGCCCTGCCACCGTATGCCTTTCCCCCAAGTTCTGGGGGACAGGCCCAAAGACTTATTGAAGTTTCCTTTCAATATTTGGTTTTGGTTTTATAATATTGTTGTTGTTTTGTTGTTGTTGTTGTTATTGTTTAAATACTTTTAATAAAGGTTGTTATATTTGTTGTTACGAGCTTCGTTTGACCAGTACAATCTTTTATCCCTATG
The DNA here is from genome assembly GCA_003113815.1 of Sphenodon punctatus. Classification (NCBI taxonomy): domain Eukaryota; kingdom Metazoa; phylum Chordata; class Lepidosauria; order Sphenodontia; family Sphenodontidae; genus Sphenodon; species Sphenodon punctatus. Next base: position 975,070 of record QEPC01013258.1, read on the forward strand.
TGCTGAAGTTCTGGCTGGCAAGTGGCAGAATGAGATACAGCTTGTTGATCCCTGCCAGCAGCATCTGGCTGGCTCTACATGTAGCATAGTTAAGGTATTAACCCAAAGATGTGCCAGGCAGCAGCAGGGTCTCAACTTGCACACAGGCCCCAGGAGGGGCAGGGCTTGTGTCTGTGACTGTGTGCCAGAGAGAAAGAGAGACAGGCTCCTTGGCAACAGGCATCAGACGATGGGAGCTGGTGATTGGAGGGGCTTTTATTTCCAGCAGCTTCAGTGGGCATCCACAGGTGGGTGCGGAGAAGTAGGCTGTTGGGGGGGTGGGGGGGAGACAGTCTGGTGTGCGGGCATCAGGCTTCTGGATGCAGTAAAATGGAATGCATCCTCCAGTGACTGGAATGATGGTCCCAAATGTTGTTGGTTCCTGGGATGGGCAGGCATGACTGATTCAGGTACAATAGAATGACAGTCTATGTGAGTTTAATAATAATTATGTCCTTAGAATTAGTGCATGGTTGGACACACTTCATTCAATCAAGCGATAGGTGGTAGCATCAGGTACAGGAATGCACACAGGCAGGCAGGCAAGTAGGTAGGCACATATAATCAAGGTCCCGATTCTTCTGCAAAAAAAATTCAAAAATTCAGCAACCCAAAATTCAAAATTCTGTGACCCAACAAAGTTGCAAAACACGTCAAGAAAATTTAAAAATTTGCAGTACTGACATCTTTATAATTCACCCTCCCAAAACACATGGCAATGTGGAGAGCACAACAAGACACCCCCCAAAACACATGGCAATGCAGAGAGCACAAGACCACCTCCCAACACATGGTAATGCACAGGGCACCACTGTAACTCCCCCCCAAAACACATTACTTCCCCTCCCGAGCCTCCCCAGCTGCCAGGGCTTGCCTCCCCCCTTCCCAGTTTTGAAAATGAAGTGCTCTAGCAGCTACAGCAGCAGCAGCCGCTCCACCTCTTGTCACTACCAGGCTCCCGGCTCCCAGGCTCCTCCCTGTTTCTCCAACAGGGCCTCCCATAGCAGTGCAGCCAGATGACATCATCCAGATGCATCGCTCTGAGAGGACCCATTGGGAAGGGACAGGAAGAGGTCAGCAGCTGGGAGCCAGGTAGGGATGAGCGGGAGAGTGACTGCTGAAGCTGCTGCTAAGCCACTTCATTTTCAAAACTGGGAAGGGGGAGACAAGCCGTGGCAGCTGCGGAGGCTGGGGAGGGGAAGCCCTGAGGTTTTGTTCATTTCCCTCCCCATGTGGAATCTCCTGCCCCGCATCTCCCCAGCGCAGGTTGGAAATTCTGCGCTGGGGTAAGCGGGGCAGAAAATTCCATGGGAGGAGGGGAATTCCATGGGAAATCAGCGAATCACAAACCCGCATTTCCCTCAAGGCCCTGCATATACTATGTTGTATTATATTGATATATTACATCTCATTCTGGTAGGTTTGCTGCTGGATGTGGGCAATGGGCATCGATCGGATGCATGAGCACAGATGGGAGTTCTTCTTGGTTCTGGGAGGCAGGAGCTTGAGCTGGATACACCTACCTCTCCCCCTCCACCCCCATATCTCACATTCTAGCAGGGAGCCTCTCTCTCTCTCTCTGGCCATATAGTGCATGTGACAGCATGGGTGGGATCGTGTCTGTCTCTCCTTCTAGCAGTGGGGAGACTTTCTCTCTGTCTCTCTCTCTCTCTCTCTCCATGAACAGCAGGTTCCGTAAAGAAAAGGTGGAATGGCAGCACCCCATGAGAGGAATGACAGGACACAAGAACCCTGAGGGTAGGTCCTGGGCTGGGACTAAAGTGGCAGCTTCTAGATATTGGACACAGCCCTCCCTGCCAGTAACATAGGCCCCAGAACACTAATGGCGGGTCCTGGGGTTGGAGTGGCTGTTTCTTGATGCCATGGCGCAGATGGCATATAGGTTTGGGGACCATTGGCATTAGCTTCACCAGACATTGGCGGTCAGGAACAGAACCCTTGGGACAGACAGCAAATAGGCCTGGGGGCCATTGGCATTAGCATCGCCAGACATTAGTTGCCAGGGAACAGAACCCTTGGCATAGACCGCATATAGGCCTGGGGGCCATTGGCAGCAGCAGACATTGGTTGCCAGGGTACAGAACCCTTGGCAAAGATAGCATAGAGGCCTGGCCTGGGGGCTATTGGCACTAGCATCACCAGACATTGTTTGCCAGAGTACAGAACCCTTGCCACAGACAGTATATAGGCCTTGGGGCCATTGTCACCAGCATTGCCAGACATTGGTTGTCAGGATACAGAACCCTTGGCACAGACAGCCTATAGGCCTTGGGGCCATTGGAAGCAGACATTGGTTGCCAGGCTACAGAACCCTTGGCACAGATGGCATATAGGCCTGGGGGCCATTGGCAGCAGCAGAAATTGGTTGCCAGGGTACAGAACCCTTGGCACAAACAACATATAGGCCTTGGGGCCATTGGCAGCAGACATTGGTTGCCAGGCTACAGAACCCTTGGCACAGATGGCATATAGGCCTGGGGGCCATTGGCAGCAGCAGACATTGGTTGCCAGTGTACAGAACCCTTGGAACAGAGAGCATATACCCCTTTCCTGGGGGCCATTGGCACTAGCAGCAGCCGGCATTGTTTGCCAGGGTAGAGAACCCTTGGCACATATGGCATATAGGCCTGGCCTGGGGGCCATTGGAACTAGGCAGACATTGGTTGCCAGGGTACAGAACACCTGGCACAGATGGCATATAGGCCTGGGGGCCATTGGCACCAGCATCACCAGACATTGGTTGCCAAGGTACAGAACCCTTGGCACAGACAGCATATAGACCTGAGGGCAATTGGCAGAAGCAGACATTGGTTGCCATGGCAGGCAGGCAGGCAGGCGGCGTGGCATGAATGGCAGTCAGGCAGACTGAGGCAGGGTTCGAGCTTTGCAAACTGGGTGGGCGGGCAGGCAGGCAGGCAGGCAGGCAGCATGGCATGAGAGGCAGTAGCACAGGCAGGCTTGGACAGGCTTTGAGCTAGGCAACCTGGGTGGGAAGACAGGCATCTTGGCATGGGAGGCAGGAAGGCAGACTGAGGCATGCTTTGAGCTTGGTGGCAAGCTGGGCGGGCAGACAGGCAGCGTGGCATGAGAGGCAGTAGGGCAGGCAGACTGGGACATTGGCAGCAGGGCACTCAGCTAGGCTAGCAAAGACTGAGCAGTGCAAGAGAATGAGAGCCAGTCAGTGTCACATTGGCGGGCCGAGATTGTGTAGCCATAGGCCGGCTGGCAGGCTTACAGTTTGTTTCCCAATGCCACCCTGCATCATGAGGTCAGTAAGATAACGCGTCCGAGGCCATCTAGTATGAGAGAGAGCGAGATAGAGAGAGAGAGAGAGCGAGATAGAGAGAGAGAGAGAGAGAGAGAGAGAGAGAGAGAGAGAGAGAGAGACAGAGAC
>QEPC01013258.1:981866-1018952 GCA_003113815.1 Sphenodon punctatus
GCCTGAATGTTTGTTTGTCTTCTCCCATGTCTCTCCCACTGTCCCCTCTCCTTGTCTCCCCCTCCTTGTCTTTTAGATTGTAAGCCACAGGTAGGGACCGCAGCTGATTATATGTTCTGTACAGCGCCAGGTTGTTACTGGCGCTTTATAAATGTTTAATAATAATAATAATAATAAAGGAGAGCAACTGCTCCACCAACTTGACTCCTAGTCTCAGGAGGTGCAGGGAGAAACTGTCCCCCACCACAGAGAACACCCGCTCACTGGGGACACTGGTTGGTGGGCAGGACAGGATACCCTTGGCCACTTTTGACAGGGCCAGCCACAGGTTGACCTTGCCAGCCCAGTAGGCCAAGGGATTGCTGCTGGGATCAATGTATGGCTCCTCCTCCAGGTAGGTCTCCACTGCTGCTGAGGCACCATCATACTCCCTCTGGTAGCTCTGGGTGGGCACCACCTGCACCACTGCACTCAGCCACGCTGCCTGCCCTTTTGTGCTGGGCCCCATGTTCCCCAGAGTGGCCTGAACACAGGAGGAGCTGCTGGCAATAAGGTTGCTGCTGCTGCTGCTCATCCTGCTGCTGGTGCCGCTTCTACCACTATGGCTGGAGGCAGGGATAGACCCAGATGTCTGGAAGGGGTCTCTGCTCCAACTCCCACCATCCACAGGGGCATCCTGCTGCATAGTCTGCTCTGTCTGCCAGAACTTCTGCACCAGCGCACCCTTCCAGAGGCCATAGACCGCTGTCTCACATGCCATGCTGCCCTTGATCCTGGGGTCCAGATGGTTGCCAGGACATATTCCTCCTGGCACAGGAGCTCATCAAAGTGTGCACTCAGCACCGACTTCAGCTTCCGTGCCAGGTCAAGCACCTCATTGGATATCTTCCTGCCCATAGGGCCACAATTCCACCACCCGAGAATCTCGTCCAGGCTCCTGTGGAGACTATGGATCAGTGGGGTCACTGGATGAGGTTGGTGGTGAAGCTGCTTACAGTGTCTGTCACGACCAGGAATGGTCCCAGGACAAAGACCGTGTGAGCAAGGATCTCCCATTCCTCCTTGTTATATTCTGGAGGTGCCTCGATGTCTGTTTCCAGTTCCACCTGATGCAAGGCGGCTTTCTGCTCAAGAAGTTGCTTAAGCATCAGGAACTTGGAATTCCACCTGGTGGAGACATCTTGGACCAGGTGGTGCACCGGGGACCATTTCTTGGTCTTCTTCTCCTGGAGGAGCTCGCTGCCCTTCACACTGCTGTTGAAGAACCCCGCTGTCACAGATGGGGGAGGTAAAAGAGGGATTTCCTGGGGAAGGGAGGTTAAGGATAGGGAAACACAAGGATTCACTGACACCAGGGAGGGACGGCTTTCTCGCTCACTCAGTTCTCTCTCTGGTGAAACAAGGTCCCTCAGGGTGTTGGGTGGGCTTTGCTTCTTATTCAGAAGGAAACCCATCTCATCATTGGAACTCTGAGACCAAGCCAATTGCCCCCAAGGGAAAGGGGAAGACAACCCACACAATCCCCAAACTCTCAGGGAAATACACAGGATCGAGGGAAGCATGGAACAAGGTGAGGGGAGGAAAAGGGGAAGGGAAGAACCCAAGGGGAAGGGGGGACACAGGGGAGTGGAGTAACGGGTAAACAGGGAGTAAGGGATGGGGGCTTTCAATCTTGCACGGGGGTGTAGGACAATAATACTATTGGGACCAAATAGAAGGGTACAAGGTAAAAGGACAAGGGCTTCCAAGGGTTTCTCAAGGTATGTGTTCACACTAGACAAGACTTACAACAATAAGGACACCCACTCACTCTCACTCACCGCCGATTTGCTCTAGGAACAGGGGGAGGGAAAACACAGGGAATTCAGTCACAACAAACAAGGCGTTCGCAATCCAAAACAAGGTATAGCTATAGATCACCAAACAATATAGGGGCTAGTCTCTCAAGAGCGATTAGCGGCGGAGGCTCCAGGACCTGCCAGTCTCCTTTATAGGTCCCCCGCCCTGAGTCATGCTGTTGCATCTAGAGCGGGGGCCCTCACCCTCCTCTAATTCGGCAGGTCGGCTAACGTGCCCTGCGTTGGGACTGGGTTTCTCCTCCACCTCAGGACAGGGTGTAGCTCCATCCCCCCGACCGACACAGCCTTCCTTCTGCCGGCCCCTGCGTTTGCCCGCTTACTGCAGGGCAACACCGGTCAAGCTATCTGTTGCTCCCAGGGCGGGGCGCCGCCTGACCCTGACACCCACCAGCTTCCTCACCTGGTCGATCAGGGAGATAAGGGTGCCTGGCCCAATCCCCTTATCCCAAAAGCCCAGAGCATCCTTGACCACAAAATGGAGGATGTGTGTGGTGCAAGGGATGCTTGTGAAGCCTCCATCACAATTGGCCGCAATGTCTGTGACCACACGCGCCTTGGTGAAGGCCAATCCTGGCGTGACCCACTCCCTCACCATGGTGGCCAGGACTGCCTCAAGTTTCCTTGAGGTGTGGGAGCTGTCCATTACTTGTGCCTGAAACATGTCAACCTATACTCTGCTTCAGGACCCCTCCTGCCACCAGTGTGCAGTCACTGCCAGGAAAGCATGCTGTGCATTCCTACTTGACCACAAGTCTGTTGTAAAGTTCACAGTGGCCCCCCCCAGACCCTGATGGCTGCTCCCTCACCCGCTCCTTCAAAGCCCTGTACAGCTGTGGCACAACAGCCCAACTCCAGGTGGAGCACGAAGGCAGCTTAAACTGGGGGGGCAGGAATCCAATCAGATGCTGGAAGCCCTTGTCCTTTACAATTGAGAAGGGCTTCCCATTTAGCGCAGTCATCTCAGCCAACAGGCTCTTGACTTTCTCTTGAAAGAAGCCATGCCGCCTTCCAGCACCAGATGGCCTTAGCAGCTGCCCCCACCCCAGCTCCTCCATAGTGGACTGAGACTGCTGGCGACGCTCCTGCTGCTGTTCTGCCCCCATACTGCTCCTGCTGCACGAGGCATCAGCAGTTGGTGCCGGACGCTTGCCCACTGAAGGAGGTGGGTGACTGGCCGCTGCAGTCGCAAGCCTGCTGGCATCCCCTGCCTTTCCACTTAGGATCAGAGCACTGAGGCATGACTTCAGGTGCCTCACCACTGCAGTTGTCCCAAGGTTGGTGAGCACCTGCCCATGCTTCACCAGCTTATTGTACAAAGTGCACTGCACCTCTCTGGGATCATCTGACCGCACCAGCTTAAAATGTTCCCGTACAGAGGATTTCCCCCCCCCCTCCTGCCTTCTGGCCTGCCCCAGATGACACACTGCTGTCAGCACTGCTGAGAGGAGGAGAACTTGGTGCCACTGGTGCCACAGCTCTGGGAGGAGGCTCAGCCATCACCTCAGCTACAGACATCTCCTCTGAGGACTAGTGTCAAGTTCTTCCTCACTTTTCCCAATCACGGTAATGTCCCGTGAAGGGGAGTATTGGGACCCTGAGGTTAGACTGCCCATGACCGTCATGCTGCTGGCACTCTCCCTGTGCCCCCCTCTATAGCTGCTAGTACTTCTGCTGCTGCTACTCCTCCTCTCCCTACTGCCATTGCCCAGGGATCGGGCCTTGCCTCTAACAGCCAGGGTAGGGTCCACCAGCTCTGGACTGCTGAGTATCACCTCGACAGTGGGGGACATTGGTGGCCCTGTAGGAACATCAGAAGCAGCAGCACTTGCTCCAGCAGCAGCAGAGACAGATGCAGCCTGAAGTCCTGCAGGCCTTCCAGTGCCCTGCGTGGCAGTGGAGGAGGGCACTTCCAGGAGGCACCACTGAGCCACTGAAGCCTGTTGCCTTAAAGCAGGCCTTCTCAATTTAGGGCATGGTGATATGCTCGGGCTACTAAAAATCCACAGGTGTTTATTTTTTTCAAGGGCAACACACTATTGCGTTACCAGGGGATTAAGATACAAGAGATGGTTATGGCGGTATGAGGTTCTACATTGCTTGATGACAGAGACACAGAATTATATAGGACATGAGGGTGAAGAAAGCAGGAAAATGGCCAAAGCAGTCACTTGGAGTGAAAATTTCTCAATTCCACCCAACTCCCAGATGAATGATGCCCAAAGAAGAAAGCTGAAGTGAAGAAGTCTGAAGAAAGGAAAAGGAGACCTGTAGATGGTGTAGGGATACAGCTATCTCAGGACAAAAGCATCCGTGTGAAGTCTTTAGGGTGCCGATAGTTAAACATGGGATTGTATTGGGATTGATTTGTCTGTATTGTTAAATGTATATATGGAAGAAGTGTTATAGAAACAGAGTGACAATTGGGTTAAAATTATATGCCTTAATTACGGTTTATTAAGAACTGTCACAGCATTAAGTGACACTCTCTTGTAACTATTAGGGATGTGCGAACGCGGGTCAGATGTTTGGAGTTCAGACCCAACTCGGTCTGTTCGGACGTCCGAACCAAACTCGAAAACAACCAAACAGTTTGGACATGTTTGGGTGAATTTGGATGACTTTAGGGCAGGAAAAAACATGCCTGGAAGGCCCATTTGGGCAGGAAAAGCATGACTGGAAGGGGGAGGCAGCTGAGGAGCAGACTTCCTGGCACCAGGGGTGGAGACCAGGGGTGGTCTCAGGGCCAAATGATACCTATACCGAAAAAAATCGATATCGATAATGGTACCGATAACACTATTTCAAATGTTCGGCCATATTTGGCTGAACCGAACTCCGCTGAACCGAACAGCTGAACCCGAACTCGGTTTTTGAACCGAACAACCGAATGGCTAAACATCCGAACTACATTCTGTTCGCACATCCCTAGTAACTCTTTATCTAAAGAATGCATGTTTCTTACTTAAATAGTTGTTTGCTTAAAGATGAAAGGAAAGAGGGAATGTATGGTCATGACTATAGAGCAATTTAAGTTTATTTGCTGGATGAGCTAGCTTCAAGTGGATCAACAAAGTCCATAAAATAAAAACGGGCATTATTTTGTAAAGTGCTTGATTTTTTGCTGTAAATGGTAGCCCATTCTGTAGAGTGAAAACAGACATAACATTAACTCCACTTTAACACTGGATTAACATTTCTTATGCACATTGCAGGGTTACGTTGGTACCCTATGCAGCCCTGCATAACATGCATAAGATATGTTAAAGTGGTGCTAAAGTGGTGTTAAAGGGGAGTTAGCGCTATGGCTGTTTTTACACGAAACCTCCCCCCACCCCCCGCTGGGTGTGCAAGAGGGTGTTTGATGCAAGGGGGTATTCATGTAAATGCAGCAGCAGTGGGTGGGGGAATGGATGTTTGTCCATGCGAACAATAGGGGCAGTGGGTGAGGGTGTGTGCATGCTCCCGATGCACACCCACCTCCACACATCACCCACCCACAGGACCATCCGGCAAACTGGAGGAGGCTCCATGGGTGGAGGTGGGTGTGCGCCCATGGAAACAGGCGCACATCCACCTCCACCCACCGAGGCAGCACACCCATCCCCCCACCCACCACTGCCTGTGTAAAAAGGACCTATGTTTTTTTCATCCATAGATGACTTAGAAACATGCTGGAATGTTGTCACTGTGCCATGTGGGATGTATATGTACAGGTCAAAGGTTAGAAGTAACTCTGGTCTATGTGAGCCTGGCAGGAGCATATGGAAAATGTGAGGTCACATTATTTTATTAAGTTCTATGGGTGTATGATGGGAAAATGTAATAAGGACTGGGTACAGTTGGGTAGACAGAAGTGGAAAGAAACATCAGGTGATAACCTAGGGGCCAAACTGGCAGTTAGAAAGGAAGCTGAGCATGGTATTGTGTTAAGTGAAAGGGGATAATCAAGAAACGGGTACAGTGTACAGTTGGGATATGCATTTACCAAGGAAAGCCCTAAGGACTGAGAGACTTACACAAGAGCTAGGAAAAGAAAGGGTTCTGCATTCAATGATAGGCATAAAGGCAGTGAAGTATTTCAGTAGTCTCAAGAATCTACCTGGGGAGCAAGCAGAGGTTTCAGGAGGAGGTACTATTATGAAACAACTGAGCCAGGAGGTTAATGTTAAAGGACTACTAAGCAAGAATGGGTACAGAGAGTGAAGTTAGGGATCAGTGGGAAAAACATATGCCAATGTATTTAACCAGATGTCCACCTTTCCCTAGATCTTCTCTCCTTCCAGAGACAATGTAAAATCTGCATGCCCGCCTGAGCGAGCGTGTTCACTGCTTGCGGTGCAAGTACGGGCTGGCATAATTGGCCCATAGGATTGCACCTGATATATGCAGTTTAAACTTGTCACCATAAAGGGTAGGGGAACAGGCTCTGTACACCAACAGGTCACAAGAAAATCTGAAGTTTATAATGCTTCAACTTTAACTGTCTACAGTAATGATGAATATTAAGTCCAAGGGAGAGTAAGGAGAGTGTGTGGGCTCAATGTTTTATGTATTTCTATATAAGGGTGTCAAGGAAAAATCCATACTCACACTGTTGGTAATATCTGTCAGAGTCTTTATGTTTACCTTTCAGCTGAAAGGGAGAAACATCGGTCACCATCACACAGGGTTCAGCAGAGAGTTCCAGACTCCTCCCGTTATACCAGGATAGTTATAGGTTTTTGGTACAAACAAAGGTGTCACTCAAGTGACATGGTACAACAATGGAAAATTACAGGAAACCCAGGAGTTAGCAAAGGGTTTATATACTTAAAGAGTACACGTTCCCAAACCAATACAACCCAGACAGGAATCAACATGTTTACATTTAAGAGTGTCTGAGAACTATGCATTCTGTTCTAACTAGAAGGTTACACCTGCATTATCACTACAAGGCTATAACTGTGTTATTAGTGTGTGAGAAGGGGAAAAGGCGTCCTAATGTCTCAGGGCCTATAAAATTAAAACAACTTCATTATGGAAAGGAACTAAAGCAAGCATCTAGCATTTCTGTCTCTGGAACAGAGGTCTGGTATGATTTTACCCAGAATACATTTGTAAGCCAAGTTGAAGTGGCTCACTACTCTGGCTAAGGCAATGTATCTATTCAGAATGGACTTAGTCTATAGGGTTCAAATTATTCCCCTACAAGGGAAAATGTATTATTTCCTGAGTTGTTCACACATTATCAGGGCCAATGGATTGTATAAAGGCCCAGCTGGCAGTACAGCACAATTCTGATGGGGGAGGGGGATATGTGATAAAGGAGGTCAATGTCCATTTAAGACAGCCTGCTTCACCACTGGGCACCTGCCCCCTCCAGGGATATAGAGGTCAGAAACCTCCTGGGTCAAGGCAGTCTGACTGGGAGCTGAATTGAGAAGACAAGATCTGGAGCTCAGCACATGCTGACCAGCTTGCTGAGAAGTAGAACTAAGAAACCCCTGTGGATCAGGGAGCCTGAAGGGTAGTGAAGCCTGAAATAGGGAGCCAAGACATGGCCTTGACCTTCAAGTGGACAGAGATGCCTTCAAGTAAAGGAAGAATGTGAGTCTAGAATGGACAATATAGACTATTTGGGAGTTTCTGGGCTAAGTGGTTGAGGACTGATGATAGTGGTTGTTGCACCTGTGAGAAGGTGAATAAAATCCACAACCTGGTGATTGAACCCTATATTTGCTTCCTGATTTACTAGTCCATGCTCCTGCAATTACTTAACCCACTGGGGGAAGCGACTCTGTTACAGAAGAGCTGAAAGGAAAGGAAAGAAACTCAAGACCATTTTCCAGAAACATTTAATTTTTTTAATGAAAAACATGGCACAATGGGGACAATCCAGCAGATTGCTAACACTGCCTGCAGGCGCCGACTGCAGTCCAGAACACACACGCTAATCTGTGCAAGCATGCTGTGTGCTCAGCACACGAGCCATGCAGGTGCATTCTTGTCTGTGAACAGTGCCTGCGAGCGGTGTATGCGGACCCCTGGATTGTCCCCAATGTGTGTTGTGTGTGTACACATGTAAATGTTGTATACCTATGCATAGGGTTATTCTGTGTTCATATATTCCAAAAAATTAGGAAACCAGCTATTTCTTTGGCTATGACAGGTGTCCAGATGTGTGATAGCCAGCTCTGATCAGCTGCACAGATTTGACAGTGTTCCACAGCTGTTCAATGCTGCTACAGTGTTTTTACATAAGTGATTTTATATTATAAGCATGGTTTCTGTCCCCTGACAGTGGCAAATGAGCTTAAGAATGTCTGAAACAGCAAAGGAAGGTGTGGATATATAGAGATAAAGTAGAGCTGAAACAAATATTTGGCATGAATGCTGAATTCTGTGAATTTGTTTTTATTCATATCCACTTCAGCCATGTAGATAGACATGGTGTAATTTCAAACACGATGGGCCGTTCGGCCCACCACGCTGAACCATGGTCCAGGATCCCAGATCGTGGTCCAGCTAACCATGATTCTGGACTTCCAGGCGGCCGGAGATCCAGAATCATGGTCAATGTGATTCCCTCTGGAGGGTAATCAAGACTTGATGTCACTTAATAGATGGAGGCCAGTTCTGGATAGATAGTCTTACCCGCAAGAGCTACATACCAAAATCTTCATACAGCCAAGAGGCAGAGAAGGTGCTGAGTTACTAGCTGCTGAAACACAGGTTCAGTGAAATAATGTACAGGAGAAGTTTATTAAGGCACACGTTAAGGTAGTGTGGAGTCCATGACCAGCCCAGGCTAAGAGGAAAGCTTCAACTGCCCAGGACCTGCATTCTGCTAATGAGCTACAGTTAGGCCACCCATGGGCTAGGGTGAGTGGCTGGGTTAGATTCATAATTAAAGTGAATCAGATGAACAGGACAACTGATCGAGGAGTACGGCTGGGTGAGCATATAAAATATGGAAGATGGGATGATAGCAGGAAAAGTGAGCTAGCCCAGGAAGAGCACACCTCCGGATTTGCACCCAGCTCTACCAGTTGGTCTATGTGAAGGGCACCCATCAGATGTGCAATGCAGAGCAGGCTGGGGCTACTCCCGAGCAGACCAGCACAGCCTACTCCACAAAATCCAGGTTCACACTACACTAAGAAGGCCAGTCAAACTTGTGGTAATGACCAATTGCGGTGATGCTGTCTGTTGGGGGGACCCAGGAAGCAGCTCCACACATCCATCTGTTGCTGAAATGAGCAACATAGAGTCACAGACAGCTGCTTAGAACAACTTGTAACTCTGTGGTGGGGAAGGGGGGTGTTGCATGTATGGACCATAGCCAGGAGACACCACCAGTCCATATGATGTGGCCCTGGGCAGAGCCGTTAAGTCACAGCGGCTGCAAGATAGGCCCATGGAGCAGCTCTGGGCTCTGGTGGGCTTCCTGTATGTCTTAAAACACCCAGTGTTTTACTGCCAAGACACTGAGCTACTATGAGAAAGACAGTGCTGATGACACCTGAAATAACCAGTATGGAGACCTACAAGCCAAGAGAGCCTGGTTGCCTATAGGAAACCTCACCAGCCTAGTTGGGTGAGAATGGAAGTCAGTAATGAAAGCCAGCTGAGAGAACTGCACACTCAGATTGGCTTCATATGCGACACCAGGAAGGCTAAAAAGGTTAGGTCTCTCCAGCTTAAAAACAAGAAGATTGGAGAAGACATGACAGAAGCTCATAAAATAATGAACAGCGTAGTAAGTAAGTAAGTAAGTTTATTCGGCGCTAGCTCACGCTATGGCCAACATAAATAGATATAAATGGACAAGCAGACAAACAAACAATCAAAACGAGAGCCTAACACAATAGATTATAAAAATGTTACATTAAACCCAGCCTAGTTGGCTCATACAGTCAATTCTCAATGATCTTATGAAATAATGTAACTTTTAAACTTAATACAACAGTACTATAGAGTCATAAAAGTCTTGTCCAACTGAATACTGAAATGATCAGCCTGCAAAAACAGGTCTGGGTCTCATCCACTACGTTTCTAGCATCCAGACAGGGTGGTTGGGCATTTCATAATCAATAGGATATAACTAACTAGGAAAAATCATGGCCAGGTCCACAAAACCCCAAATAATGTCCATAAAAGTCCAGCGTAATCCTGGGAGATTCCTTGTCTCATCCCAAGGGTCCGGCCCTTAGAAATAGTTGTTTGAATTTGAAGCTGTTTATTAGATGCTAGATGAGTGTACAAAGCTAAATCCCTAATAGCCTCCCCTTGCGTGAGAGACATTAGGTAGCAGACACTATTAGAAATCTGGGGCTCCAGGGGCAGCCAAGGAGTCACCCAAGTTGCCCTTAGAGCATCAAAGTAAGGGCACCTCAAAAGAAAATCCTCTATATCATCCACCTCCTGCTTATGGCAAGTACATAGTCTGGAATCTCGTGGGGTGTACTTGTACCTTCCCTTGACTACCACCACTTTGACCAGCTGCCAACGGAAAAAAATATATGCTCTCCTCAACTTTGGGTTGGTCAAAACTTCTAAATAGAATTCAAAAAAGATCTGTTTTTTGCAAACTCCCAGGTGAGGGGCCACTTTCCATGCAACCACCTTGGCAATATCCTCTTGGGCAGCGATATCCCTGATTTGAAGACAAATCTCAAACTTAACAGCTGAGATAGGTTTGCCTAAGAAATACTGAAAAGAAAATCCCATTTCTCCAAGTAACCTGCCCCAAAAGAGGAGCCACGGGTAGGATCGTGAGCCTTGATATGATAGTTCTTCCCTAAGGCATTGTAAGGGCAATGTTGAATCATGAAGTGTTAGCAGTCTTAGCCAGTAGTTGACATACGCTTTCTTCACGAGCGAGTCGATGGAGGGGATACCCAGCTCTGCCCGAACAGTGTAGAGAAAATAAATGGGAACTACTATTTTCTAGGGATGGGCGAACACGGTTCAGAAGTTTGAGTTCGGCCCAAACTCGGCCTGTTCGGACGACCGAACCCGATTCCGAACCGACCGAACCTAATTCCAAACTCAAAACGACCGACCCATTCGGTCATTTCGGACCACGTTCGGGTGGTTCTGGCCGGAGAAACATGACCACAGCCAGTTGGTGACCCACTGCCTGACACAGGCAGGCACAGGGATGGGGGAGGTCAGCTGAGGAGCAGAGTTCCAGGCACCAGGGGTGGAGAGGCTTGGAGTAGCAGCCAGCCTGCTCAATCACCATCCCTTTTCTCCTCAAACCACTGGCTTCGCAGTCTGCGATTGGCCACGGGCTAGGCTGCATGGAGCCAATGGGGCTTGTGGTGAGGTGGGCACAGCAAGTAAAAAACTCATTGGCCTCCCCTCTGCCAACACCTTTTGAGCTAGTCACGGTTCCTGAAGAGCAGGCATTTCAGAAGGCTCCCTCTCCCAGCAGTTTTGTTCTCCTCAATCCATTGCAATCCTCCTCCAATTTACCCATCCAACCCATCAACCTCCATATTATCATTTATTTAACTTAGATTAGATAGATTTAGGTGTTATTTTTTTATTTTTACCCCTCCCTGTGTTCCCTGTGTTGAATCTTCCTTACCCCATCCCCCCTCCATTGAATCCTTTCCCTCTCCCTCTCTGTATATTCCATCCCTGATTCCCTTCCCCTGTTTTTTGATTAATTTTGAGTAGCATTAGTTTGATTTAGGTTTCATTTCAGTTTTGTACCCCTCTCTGTGTTCTTTGTGTCCCCCACCCCCATCCCATATATATAGAATAGTTAGGTTCTAGATTAGAGATAAGAGATAGTTGTAGGAGTTAGCTGAGATAGACGTAGTGCTTAGAGATTTAATAGTGTTTGTACAAGAAGGCCTTTGTACTTATTAGATAATTCATTTAGGTCATAGCATTTAGAATAATTAATAACAGTTAGATTTTGTGTGTGTGTGTGTGTACAAAAATATATATAAGATAAAACATTTAAATAAAAAAATAATAATAAAAAATAAAATAAAATATAAAAACATTATTTTGGAGGGAGAAATGGAGAAGGGAAGGAGACAACGGTCTGCTGCCCATGGGGGAGGCAATGGGACACATGCCAGAGGTGGAAGGGGGCATGTCATGGGAGCGTCATCAGGCAGTAGCAGTAGCCCGAGCACATCACGACGCCCCAAACTCTGCAGGCCTTCTTTAGGGCAACAGGCTTAAGCAGCTCAGCGGTGCCTCCTGGCACTGGAGGGAACTGGAAGGCCTGTGGGACTTGAGGCTGCATCTGTCTTTACTGCTGTTGATGCTGGAGCAGGTGCTGCTGCTTCCGATGTTCCTACAGGGCCACCAATGTCCCCCACTGTCAAGGCAATCCCCAGTAGTCCAGAGTTGGTGGAACCCACCTGGGCTACTAGAGGCAGGGCTCGATCGCCGGTCAATGGCAGTAGGGAGAGGAGTAGCAGCAGCAGCACTAGCAGCTATAGCGGGGGGGCACAGGGAGAGTGACAGCAGAATGGCGGGCACGGGAAGTCTAGCCTCAGGGTCCCAGTACTCCCCTTCACAGGACATCACTGTGATCGTGGACAACAGTGAGTCAGCGGCGGACACTTGTGCCACAGAGGAAATGTGTGGAGCTGAGGCGTTGGCTGAGCCTCCTCCCAGAGCTGTGTCACCAGTGCCACCAAGTTCTCCCCCTCCCAGCAGTGCTGTCAGCAGTGCATCACCCGGGGAGGGCCAGAAGGCAGGAGGGGGGAAAAATCCTATGTCTGGGAACATTTTAAGCAGGTGCGGGCAGATGATCCCAGAGAGGTGCAGTGCACGTTGTGCAATAAACTGGTGAAGCGTGGACAGGTGCTCACCAACCTTGGGACAACTGCAATGGCAAGGCACCTGAAGCCATGCCACAGTGCTCTGATGCTAAGTGGGAAGGCAGGGGAAGTGGATGCCAGTGGGTTCCCGACTGCAGCGGCCAGTCACCTACCTCCTTCAGCGGGCAAGCGTCCTGCACCAACTGCTGCTGCCTCTAGCAACAGGAGCAGTATGGGGGCAGAATAGCAGTTGGAGCCCGCCAGCAGTGTCAGTCCACTATGGAGAAGCTGGGGTGGGGGCAGCTTCCCAGACCATCGGGTGCTGGAGGACGGTGAGGACAAAGACAAATGCCTGTTGGCCGAGATGATTGTGCTAGATGGTCAGCGCTTCTCAATTGAAGAGGACAAGGGCTTCCACAGGCTGATTGGATTCCTGCCCCCCCCCCAGTTTAAGTTGCCTTCCCGCTCCACCCTGAGTTGGACTGTGGTGCCACAGCTGTACAGGGCTTTAAAGGAGTGGGTGAGGGAGCAGCTGGCAGGGGATGGGGGGCCACTGTCCACTTTACAACAGACCTATGGTCAAGTAAGCATGCACAGCATGCCTACCTGGCAGTGACTGCACACTGGTGGCAGGACCCAAAGGCAGCGCTTGGCAGTGGCAGGAGGTGTTCTGAAGCAGGGTACAGGTGGGTCCTGCTACAGGCACAAGTAATAGACAGCTCTCACACCTCAAGGAACCTCGAGGCAGCTCTGGCCACCATGGTGAGGGAGAGGGTCACACCAGGCATGGCCTTCACCAAGCGGTGTGTGGTATGGGACAATGTGTCCAATATATTGAAGGCAGTCTGTGATGGGGGCTTCACAAGCATCCCTTGCATTGCACACACCCTCCATCTTGTGGTCAGGGACTCTCTGGGCTTGGGGGATAAGGGGATTGGGCCAGGCATTCTTAGCTCCCTGGTCGACTGGGTGAGGAACTGGCGGGGTTCTTCAACCGCAGCGTAAAGGGCAGTGAGCTCCTCTGGGAGAAGCAGGCTGAGCAAGGGTCCCCGGTGCACCAGTTGGTCTAGGATGTCTCCACCAGGTGGAAATCCATCTTCCTGATGCTCAAGCGGCTTCTTGAGTAGAAAGCTGCCTTGCATCAGGTGGAACTGGAAACAGTCATTGAGGCACCTCCAGGGTACAGCAGAGAGGAATGGGAGATCCTTGCTCAAATGGTCTTCATCCTGAAACTGCTCCTGGCTGTGACAGAGACCATGAACAGCTCCACCACCACCCTCAGCCAGGTGACCCCACTGGTCCATAATCTCCACAGGAGTCTGGATGAGATAATCGGGGGGCAGGATTCTGGCTCTTAGGGCAGGAAGATGTCTGATGAGGCACTTGACCTGGTGCGGAAGCTGAAGGCGGGGTGGAGGGCATGCTTGGATGAGCTCCCACACTGGGAGGAATATTTCCTGGCAACCATGCTGGACCCCAGGATCAAGGGCAGCATGGCATGCGAGACAGAGGTCTATGGCCTCCGGAAGGGTATGCTGGTACAGAAGGTCTGTCAGGCAGAGCGGACTATGCAGCAGGATGCCCCTGTAGATGGTGAGGGTGGGAGCAGTGACCCCTTTCAGCCATCTGGTTCTATCCCTGCCCCTAGCCCTAGCGGTAGTAGCAGCACCAGCAGCAGGATGAGCAGCAGCAGCAGCACCCCTATTGCTAGCAGCTCCTCCTGTGTGCAGGCCACTCTGGGGAGCATGGGGCCCAGCACAAAAGGGCAAGCAGTGTGGCTGAGGGCAGTGGGGCAAGTGGTGCCCACCCAGAGCTACCAGGCGGAGTATGATGGTACCTCAGCAGCAGTGGAGACCTGCCTGGAAGAGGAGTCATGCTTTGATCCCAGCAGCGATCCCTTGGCCTACTGGGCCAGCAAGGCCAACGTGTGGCTGGCCCTGTCAAAAGTATCCAACGTATCCTGTCCTGCCCACCAACCAATGTCCCCTGGGAGCGGGTGTTCTCTGTGGCAGGAGACCTTTTCTCCCAGCACCGCCTGAGACTGGGGGCCAAGTTGGTGGAGCAGTTGGTGTTCCTAAAGGTCAACCTTCTTCTGCTGGGATTCCCCGAGCTGCCCCTGGACAAGGAGTGATGGTGCAGTGGCACACGCCATCCCATGCCAGTGGCAGTCTTGGGACGGGGCTCCTCCGCCTCAATCTGGGCTAGGACTACTGTTCCTGTGATGCTGAGGGATTGTCCCTTACTCCCAATGCCGGGCACCCACCCCTCCCTCTCATACTAGATGGCCTTGGCCACCTTATCTGACTGACCTCATGACGCAAGGTGGCTTTCGAGCCGGCCTATGGCTACACGATTTTGGTCCGCCTATGTGATGCTGACTGGCTCTCGCTCTCTCGCGCTGCACAGTCTTTGCTAACCTATCTGAGTGCCTTGCTGCCAATGTCCCAGCCTGCCTGGCCTACTGCCTCTCATGCCACACTGCCTGTCTGCCTGCCCAGCTTGCCACCAAGCTCAAAGCATCCCTCAGTCCACCTTCCTGCCTCCCATGCCAAGGTGCCTGTTTGCCCACCCAGGTTGCCTAGCTCAAAGACTGTCCAAGCCCACCTGCTTGGCCAACGTGGCCTCTCATGCCACGTTGCCTGCCTGCACACCCACTCAGGTTGCTAAGCTCAAACCTTGCCTCAGTCTGCCTGCCTGCTGCTCATGCCACGCCGCCTGCCTGCCTACCCTGGCAACCAAGGNCTGCCACTCATGCCACGCCGCCTGCCTGCCTACCCTGGCAACCAAGGTCTGCTGTTGCTGCCAATGGCCCCCAGGACTATATGCTGTCTGTGCCAATGGTTCTGTACCCTGGCAACCCACTGTCTGTAGCTGCCAATGGCCCCCAGGCCTATATGCCATCTGTTCCAAGGGTTCTGTACCCTGGCAACCAATGTCTGCTGCTTCTGGTGCCAATGGCCCCCAGGACAGGCCTATATGCTGTCTGTGCCAAGGGTTTTGTACCCTGGCAATCAATGTCTCGTAATTCTAGTGCAAATGGCCCCCACGCCTATATGGTGTCTGTCTGTGCCAAGTGTTCTGTACCCTGGCAACCAATGCCTGGTGATTCTGGTGCCAATGGCCCCCAGGTCTATATGGTGTCTGTGGCAAGGTTTCTGTGCCCTGGCAACCAATGTCTGCTGCTTCCAATGGATTCCAGGCCTATATGCTCTCTGTGCCATGGCATCAAGGAACAGCCACTCCAGCCCCAGGACCTGCCATCAGGGTTCTGCGACCTACGTTACTGGCAGGGAGGGCTGTGTCAAATATCTAGAAGCTGCCACTCTAACCCCAGCCCAAGACCCACCCTGTCATTCCATTCATGACATGTTGTCTTCCACCTTTTCTTTACGCAACCTTCTGTTCATGGCAAGAGAGAGAGAGAGACAGAGAGAGAGAGAAATAACAGAGAGAGAAAGTCTCCCCAGTGCTAGAAGGAGAGACAGACACGATCCCACCCATGCTGTCACATGCACTATATGGCCAGAGAGAGAGAGAGGCTCCCTGCTAGAATGAGAGAGATGGGTGTGAAGGGGGAGAGGTATGTATATCCAGCTCAAGTTGCCACCTGCCAGAACCAGGAAGAACTCTGATCTATGCTCATGCGCCCGATCGATGCCCATTGCCCCCATCCAGCAGCAAACCTACCAGAATGAGATGGCATATATCCATATAACACAACTTATTATATGTGCCTGCCTGACTGCCTGCCTGTCTGCCAGTGTACGTTCCTGTACCTGCTGCTACCACCTATCACTTGATAGAATGAAGTGTGCCCAAATATGCAACTAATTCTAGGGACTAGGGCTGTAGCGGAATGTCGCAGTGGTAGCTAATTCCACCGGAAACAGCGTTTCCACAATTAGTGGTATGGCGTGGCAAAGGCTTTCATTCCGCTAGTTTCATTCTGCTACTTCTGCAGTTCCGCTAATTTCATTCTGCTACTTCCACAGGCTTCGTAAAATAGTGGAAACATGACATTTTTGCTACTTCCGCCATTCCGCCAGCACCACAAAATAGCGGAACAGTGGTTTTCCGACAGTTTCTGCAATTTTTCCGCAATTCTGCAATTTGCAGAATGCTGACTGAATTAGCGGAATGCCCGCAGAAAATCCACGGTGTGGCGCGGGAAATTCCGATATGGTGGAATGGAATCACGGCACGGTAACAGCTCCTGCTGCATCAGCCCTAATAGGGACATAATTATTATTATACTCACATATACTGTCATTCCATTGTACCTTAATCAGTCATGCCCGCCCATCCCAGGAACCATCAACGAGATTCTGGGACCATCATTCCAGTCACTAGGGGATGCATTCCATTTCACTGCATCCATAAGCCTGGTGCCTGCACGCTAGCCTGACCCCCCAACAGCCTCCTCCTCCGCACCCAGCCGCGGATGCCTGCTGAAGCTTCTGGAAATAAAAGTCCCTTTGACCACCAGCTCCCACCAACTTCTGCCTGCTGCCAAGGAGCCTGTCTCTCTTTCTTTCTGGCACACAAACACAGACACAAGGCCTGCCCCTCCTGGGTGGCTGTCTTCAAGCTGAGTCTCTGCCTCTGCCTAGCACATCTTTGGGTTAATACCTTAACTATGCTACATGTGGAGCCAGCCAGATGCTGCTGGTAGGGATCAAGAAGCTGAATGAGAGATTCTGCCACTTGCCAGCCAGAACTTCAGCACCTAGGGATAAAAGATTGGCAGGTCAAACAAAGCTTGTAACAACAAATATAACAACTTTTATTTAAACCATTTAAACAACAACAACAACAACAAAACAACAACAAAACAACAACAATATTATAAAACCAAAACCAAACATTGAAAGGAAACTTAAAGGGTACTACAATTAGTCTCTGGGCCTGTCCCCCAGAACTTGGGGGAAAGGCAAAAGGCTGTGGGGTGCAGCGCAGGACTGAGGGGTGGCCACCCTGTGCTCTGCCATTTCATAGCCATGGGCCAAGGCAAACTCCACAGCCCCTTCCATATTGCATGCCACCTGGAGACAGCCTGGTGGTAGAGTTCCAGCCTCTCCATCTCGCTGGAGACGTACTGGGAGTACGCCTCCACCTGCTTTTTCTCCACCTCGAGAGCCTGGAACTTTTCCACCAGGCAGTTCTCCATGGTGTGTGCACTCATCATCATCTGGCAGCCAAGCATCTCCAATTCAGGCTGAAAGGCCTTTGCCGCTGCAGACTCCTGGGGCCTGGGGGACTCCACATTGGGGCTGGTGGAGGGGGAAGGGCTTTGATGGCATCACTTTCAGGTTGCCTTCCCCCCCTTCTTCTAGCGCTGATGCTCCAGTTCCACGGCCATGCCAGAGTCCTCACTGTCTGGCCATGGAGCATTTCAATATGGGTGATCAGCCCCTATGTGGTCCCCTCTCTCTGCCTCCTGAATCTTTTGAAGCAGATCTAAAGAAGATAAAAATTAGGAACATAAGAAGTGTCATACTACATCAGACCAATGGTCTGTGTCAAGCCCTGCCTGCATTCTGTCTCCACATGTGGGTGGTTGGCCAATCTTTCTCTGCAGGGGACTTCCGTTCCTAACCGGTCATAGGGCAATCCATTCGATGTTGTTCCTTCCAGCCCCCGTGCCTTACCATGCAGATGACATATTTTTCGTGCTTCTCAAGCCACCTCCAGACATCGGACCTTGTCCGCAGACTGTCTGGGGGTGGCACTGGCGACTTCTTCCTCATTGTCCTGCCTGGCATGGCACCAGCACCAGCATCCAATTCCTCTCTGAAACAGGAACACATAAACAACACCTAAGTAATATCATGCATTTATGATGATACCTCTAGTCCTCCCTCCCTGGGGTGCTAGGGATGGCAACTGGAAAGACCCTGACTGTCACATGCAAATTCTGCCCTTATTTGGGGGTGCTAGGTAGGGATGGCAACTAGAGAGTTGAGACCCTTGCTAGGGATGGCTGGCAGGCACATATTTGGGTGATGGTGCTGCTCATGCTCATGCCTGACTGCTGGAAGAGCCCCTCACACTACAGTTCCCTCTCTCTCAGTGGCAGACATCTGCTGCTACCCGCTGATGCCCACTGTTTGTGCCTGACTGATGCCCACCACCCACCCACACACCCACCCTCATGCCAGTGATCTCACTCTAACGGATAGAGCCTTTCTTGTCCTCAAAGCAAAAAAAAAGTTTACAAACATGACAGAACCTCCTGTGCCCACTGCTTTCTCCTCACCAGAGGAGTCGGCCACCACCACCGAAGGTCATGGGTCTGGGGCAGCGACCTCTTCCTCCTCCTCCTACACCACCAGCTCCGGGAGCACCACGTTGTCCCCCCGGCATTTAATTAAGACAACAGTCGTCTTCGTTTTTTATTTTTTTAAAACAGACACTCCAACAACAGTCACCCACCAACACTCACCAAACAGCCAAAACAGCACAGTCAAACCAAACACACAAAACAGCCAAAACACACGAACGAAATAGTCAGCCAGCCACACACACTCTCTCACCACACAGCTCCGTAGGCACTCAAATTTCCGGTTTCCAATGCGATCACGGGATCACGCAATACCTATTTCTGAACGGCTGAACCGAACTCAACTCCACTGAACCCAACTCCATCAAACCCGAAGTCAGTGACCGACCCGAATGCCCGAACCGAATGACCAAACCCGAACTGCAATCTGTTCGCACATCCCTACTATTTTCTAGTTGTCATAATCGAAGCTGAAATGAATATCCCATTTTGTTTTCACAAACATTGATTATTTCATTTCAGCATTTCAGTATCTCCATTGGGACTATTTTGCATTACTGTTCATTTCACATTGCACCATTTACATTTCACAAAATTCATTTACTTTGGTTATTTTGGTTATTTTATTCTGGATTTTGTTTACATCAGTGGTACTATTTAGCACTATTCTAATTATTGCATAGTAATTCTTTTGCATGGCACTGTTACACAACAGTATGGTGGAAAATAGCACTGTAGCAGGGTGGTTGCTTCCTGTCCTGTTCCAAGCCACTGTGGCAGCCAGGGATCCCCTTTCTCTCAATGGTGCCACAGGAAAAGCGAACCGGCCTCTGAGACCTTGGTGACAGTAGGACTGCCCTGCTGCTGAAATAGACAGCGCTGCAAAGTGCAGTCTTGAAACTGACACTTTAGAGAGTGACACTTTAGAGAGAAACTGATGCTCGCCTAGGGAGTGACTCTAGCTGCTGGATGAAAACCAAGTGGGTGGGGTTGGAGCCCTGCACTGGCTTGTGAATGGGCAGAGCCTGGAGGGGTGTGTTTGCCTTGGCCTGTCTGGATAATCTATAGTTCTAGGACAACTAGAGCCACAGGTGGAACTAATGAAGGGGGGGTGTGATACCTGGAAGCGGAAAGATGTACCAGTGGACATCAGCTGGGAGACGTGAACCAGCTGGTGGAGAAGCCAGGACCAGCTGAAGACCAGGAGTTACCAGGAGTTGCGGATAAGTGGAACAAAGCCTGTAGCACCTAGAGAATGGTGCAGGGGATTTGGAGAGGAAGCTGGTAGTTGGCAGAGCCTGCAGGGGGCCAGAGAACGTATGACATCTGGAGGAAGCAGGAAGGCTATTGGAGCTCTGAAGGCACCTGATTTTGTGGTGATCTGCAGGGGTCTAAACTGCCTGGGTTGAGGCTCCCTTTAGGAGCAAGGGCTAAAACACCTCGGGATGGATGGGGAGGACACCCTGGAGAGCACTGGGAGTAAGCCCTGAGGGCTACAGTAAGTAAATAAGCTTTTATTCTCTAGACAAGCTTTCGCCATTTAGCCAGAGTAAAATCTCAAACAAAAAAACTATAAAATACAATCTCCTGAGGGCTACAGAGGAGGAACAAGGTGTGTGTTGCAGCTCTTTGTGGGAGCTTGGAAATTGGGGCTGATGAGCCCCAAAAGAACTTGACTATAAGGCAAAGGCCTGTGTGACAAAAAGACAAGAGACACAAAGGCCTGCATGCCCACTAGAAAGGGTCAGTGAGCCCTGGAAGTACAAAGAGGGCCTGGGTGCCCAAAGACTGAAGGAGGGCATAGAAGCCCCTAAGTAAAAGGTGTGTATATACTGTAAATAAATAGAGATATAAGGTGATAAACTTTCACTGCCTTAGTCTGTCATGTCTATGTCACCTCTCGGCCTTGAACTTAACCCTGATGAGGGCGAACCTACTACAAGCACTAAGCAGTACTGTCAAAGTAACTAAAATATTGAAATGAAGAAACCAAACTGCTGAAACAACAGAACCAAAACAGATAAAGTAACCCAAATGAAAATAACCAAAACAAGTATTCATATCCACTAGGGTTGAAATGAACAGCTAAATTGCTACCCGTAAGTAATTTCACCATCTCAGGAAATGGGATCAATTTCCCGACCATTTAGCAATACAATTTCTTGATTTTCGAAATACCTCAAGATACCATCGTGATTTACTGACTTTTCATTTACCATTCTTGTACTGTTACCAATCATTTACCATTTAGTGCATTACTGAGGATACCGTTTTCCTTCTGCATTTATTTCTGTTATAGTTGTTTACTGTATTTCTGAGCCAATCACTATGTGAATAGCCCACCCCTTAACCTCCTTTCCACTGCCCAAATAGAGTATAAAAACAGTGTTTCCATTCAATTTTTTTTTTTTTCCTTAGGAGAGTTTTTTGCAAGGAGACTTAGGGCACTTGCACACATTTCCGGGGATTGGGAGGGGAGGGAGGGACTTCTGTGCAGACAATCACAGCTCTATTCTCATGGGAATTATTGCACGTAGAAATGCACTTGTGACAGGGTTGTCGGCCAGAGCCCCTGGGCACTGGCCAGGGTATGGGAAGTCAGCTTTTGACCCCTGAACACTCTGGGTACAAACTACTCCACTACCCCAGTGTCCAATCAGGACTTGATCCTGGAGTAATTATTTGTGTCCTAAGTCTCCAAATTCACAGGGTGAGTTTGGCCCTGGCCTCCGGTCACCCCTACAGCCAAGCCTATGCCACCAATAGTGCAAGGTCTATCCGTTATGGGTAAAAAAAACCAACCAAGTTATAGGGCCTTTTATAGCCCAGAGTCCATACAAGTAATTCAGGATGGGTCCCACCTGGAAGCAGACACTTGCAGATCACCAGGAGATGAACACCTCTGTTGATCTTCTCTAGTCCTGATGTCCTTGTGACGAAGAGCTCTTCACAGAAAACCCTTCTCCTACAGCCACACCAGGCCAACTGAGCTGCAAGAGTATGTAAGGCTCGCACACGTTCACTGAGTCCCAATTCAACTGAGCATGTCTATGGAATTAATTTCTGAGGTCTGCTGAAGCTTCCAGTGAGCATGCCTGGGGAGTAATCCTCCTATCAGGTCAGATCTTCTGTACACTGCCACAGCCTTATTCCATTTTTCTTCCATGAAAACAGGTGAAAACACCCGTCATTGTAAGAGCTTCATCAGGGGACCTGGTCATGTGCAAATGTTCTCACAAGAGAAAAACAGAATGGACATTCATACATTTGCTAATTCCCATGAGAATAAAGTCACGATTGCCCTCAAAGATGTTTTCCCTTCCCACCCAGGTAACTTGTGCAAGTGCCCTTATTGTGTGGAGGAAGGGTGCTGTGTGACACGACTGAATATGAATTGAGGACATACAGACATAAATTTTATCTTGGCAGTCAATCAGAATTGTTGTCCCCTTTGACTATTCTGCAACTGGATTGGAGATTTGAAAAGGAATCTGTGTACAAGCCAATGAGTTACAAGGAAGTACAAGGGATAATGAAGAAAAATATAGTATTACATTGGTATTATGTCTCAGTATTTGAACTTGATGGAAACGTGATCAATGGCAAATGGTAAGTAGGAATCCAGTAAACATTATCGGTAAATCAGGAAACAACATGTCAATTGAGAATTTGTCAAATTCCAATACTTCCTTGATTTGACCAAAATGATATCAGGAACTGTGATTTTGATGGTAATTCCAACTTTGAAAAATCTTATTTTAGCCCTAATACCCACAAATACAAATACATCAAATTTAATATTCATGGTGGATCTTCATTTCACTTCCACTCTGTTAGATTCATGCTTTTGTTACCTCAAGACTAGACTACTGCAACATGCTCTATGTGGGGCTACCCCTGGTGACGGTCTGGAGGCTGCAGCTGGTGCAGAATGCGGTGGCCCGGCTCCTTACGGGGCCGGGTCACCAGGAGCACATTACACCAGTGCTTCATTCTCTGCACTGGCTGCATATTTTCTTCTGGGTCTGATTCAAGGTGTTGGTTTTTACCTTTAAAGCCATACATGGCCTCATCCCAACCTTTCTGAAGGACCACTTCACTCCCTGGGTCCTCGATCAATCCCTGTGGTCTGCAGGGGAAGCCTTCTTGGAGGTCCCCCGAGTAAATGGGGGACCCACTATGGAGAGGGCATTCTCGGAGGCTCACCTGGTCCCAGACCTGCTGACTTTTCTTCAGGCTTTTAAAACCTGGCTATTCCTCCAGGCATTTGGTGAAGGGGATGGATGAGGGAGAGAGGGAGGGATGGGACGGGGGGTGGGTTGGGGGTTGAGAGCAAGGGTGTGTGGGTTTTTGTTTTATGTTTATATTTTTATGGCTTCAACATGTGGTTTTATATTGGTATTTTATATGATTTATAAAAAAAATTTAAAGTGTAAGCCACCCTGAGCTGCTTTGCAGAAGGGGGTATACAATTGAAAAATAAATAAATAAATAAATAAATAAATAAATAGATCTGTCAGTGGTGTTTGAAACCATTGACCATGAAATGTTGGTGACCCACTTTCGGAACCGGGTCAGGGTTAACAGGACTGTTCTTCAATGGTTCCATTCCTTCCTGGCTGGGAGAACTAAGTGAGTGGTGCTCAGGGACTGTTTTTTGTCTCCCCGGAACCTCTCATGTGGAGTCCTGCAAGGTTCCATTCTGTCCCCTCTCCTCACATGTATATGAAGCCACTGGGTGAGGTCATGAGAGGGTTTGGTGTTCGGTGTCATCAATATGCTGATGTCACCCAACTTTATCTCTCATTTTCACCCAACTCAGGTCCAGCAGTCTCTGTGCTTACTCAATGTCTGGCAGCTGTGGGGGACTGGATGAGGGTGAGTCATCGGACGCTTAACCTCCTGCATGGCAGGATGGGGCGGGATAAAAATCTACAAAATAAATAAATAAATAAATAAATAAATTAATCCTGACAAGGCGGAGATGATGTTGTGGGGAGGGGGCAAAAGGGTGGGGGCCCCCATCATTGATGGGATGCGTCCCTCTTTGGTCCTTCAGGTTCTTAATCTGGGAGTGCTCCTTGATTCCAGGGTCCGCCTGAATGTCAAAGTGGAGACTGTGGCAAGGAGCGCGTTCCGCTACTTATATCTGGTGAGGCAGCTTTGACCGTATATCTAGTCACCATCATCCATGCCTTCATGACCTCAATATTGGACTATTACAATGCTCTCTGCATGGAGCTACCCATGGTGACAGCTCAGAGACTGCAGCTGGTGCCGAATGTGGTGGCCCATCTTCTCACAGGGATGGGTTGGTAGGAGCATATAATACCGATCCTCAGTTTTCTGCACTGGCTTCCTATAGTTTTCTCGTCCCAATTCAAGGTGTTGGTAGTTACCTATAAAGCCCTATGTGGCTTAGGTCCTACATATGCAGGCCCACATCATTCCCCAAGCTCTGGACTCAGGGGTGTGCATGTTTTCATTATTACAATAATGATAATGACAATTTTCATTTTTGTTATTGTTATTGCATTAACAAAAATGACAATTGATAATAATGACAATGAAAATGACAATGTCTTTATCATTGTCGTTATTATTAGTGCTGTGCCAGTTGGGTTTTGGAGGGAAAATGTGGAGAGGGGAGGAGTGAGCAGACATCTCAGAGTCCTAAACAGGGTTGAACTCTTGAACTGTGCCTGTGTTGGGGGGGGGGGGAGGTGAGCATCTCAGAAGTATCTGATGGATGTATTGCTAGCCAAGGAGCAGTGCAAGCAGGCTCCAGAAGTCTCATGGCACTCTGTGATTGCTCAATGCCTGCTGCCTCCCACAACCAGCCAGGGAGGCTCTGGGGGAGAGCACTGCAACCCTTTATAATGGGAGGACCAGGCTTTTTCTTTCTATTCTGTGAGAGCTCTGCTTGTCAGGTTACATTTACAGAACTGTGGTTCTTACACACAAAAAATCCTCCCTAGCCCTCATTGTATTACCATCAATACTTTTCCTTTCTCATGCCCTACATTTTACCTTCTCCCTTTCCCTGTCCTTCTCCCCCCTGTACATTATATATAGATAGGTGTAGTAGATATTAGACATATAGATTAGATTAGAATATTTATATAGATAATTGATTTGATAATAGATAGTTTTACTTTTCCCTTCACGTCTCCCTTAGATTCAGATAGATATTACTTGTGAACATATAGAGAGAGATTAGATATTATATAGGTATTTAGGCTACTCTGTTTTATTATATATATGTTATAATATATTATATAATGTGTTATCTGAATCGATACCGATAATGATACCGACACCAAAAATAAAAATCTTCATTTGAAACAATACCAATAACAACAACAATAACAAAAATATTGTTGTTAATAACAGTAACAAAAATGACATTTTTTAATAGTGAAAATGTTATCAAAAAATGAAAATGACATGGGGGTCTGGTGCACACCCCTACTGGACCAATCTCTGCGATTATAGGGGAAAACACTTCTTGAAGTCCCTTGGGTATCCCAGGGTGTGAATATGAAGAGGGCATTCTCAGTGGCCACACCAAGGCTTCCCTTTTGGCAGAGGTCCAGATGGCTCTGTTCCTCCCCAACTTTTGGCATCAATGTAAGACCTGACTGTTCTGCCTGGCTTTTCATGACAGAGATGGGTAAGGGTGGGGGGGGTGGAGGGTTAGAGAGGGGGGGTTGTTTTGATATGTTTTTATGCTCCACAATTGGTTCTAATATTTTTGTATTTATTGTTATTTTTATTGTATGTTTATATTAATTATATTAATTAATTAGTATTATTATTATTATGGAGCATTTATATAGTCCCAACAATGTACCTGGTGCTTTACAAAGTAATTGAATAGACACGGTCCCTTCCCTAGGGCTTAGGATCTGAGAGACGGGGGCGTAGGGAGGAGAGAAAGGAAGGAGAACAGAGGGAGACACAAGGAGTGTAACATTCCAGAAGATGTGAGGTCCCAGGTGCACGTGCTTGACTTGGTTTCATTAAGAATGATAGCTGGCTGGTCTGTGTGGTGAGGATATGAGTACACAGACCTCAGGTAACAGATTGTGCAGGATGGAGGGTATCAGCAGGAGTTAGGTGAGGGGAGCAATGAGTCAGGGAAGGCAGAGCGGAAGAGATGGTTCCTGCGGAGGGATTTGAAGGTACAAAGGGAGGAGGTGAGGTGGATGTGGGCAGGGAGGGAGTTCTGGGCATAGGGGGTAGCTAGGGAGAAGGGACAAAGGCAGTTAGGGGAGCAGGGGAGGTGTGGGAGGGTGAGAGGGGGACAGAGGAGGAGCGGCGTTCACAGACTAGAGTACAGAGGGAAATTATCACAGAGAGGTGGGGGGGAGCAAGGTTATGAAGAGCTTTATAGACGAAGACTAGGATTTGTTCAGGAAGGGGAAGTCAGTGAAGAGCGGAGAGGAGGGACTGCACATGGTTGAAGCGATGGGCAAGGTGGATGACCCTGGCAGCAGAGTTTTAGACGGAGTTAAGGGGAGAGGGGTGAGAGCAGGGGAGGCCAGAGAGAAGAAGGTTACATTAATCGAGGTGAGAGATGAGCAGAGCATGAACAAGGGTTTTGGCAGAGGAGACAGAGAGAAAAGGGTGAATCTTAGCAATGTTATGGAGGGAGAAGCGATAGGATTTCGCAACAGAGTCGATGTAAAGTTTTATTTATTTATTTATTTATTTAAAATGTATATCCCGCCCCTCCTGCCCTCAGGGCAGTCCAGGGTGGCAAACAACATTCAATAAAAATATAAAATTTGTTAAAAACAATTTTAAATTACAATATGTGGGGGGAAACCCCACCCCACCCCTACCCCTCGCCAAAAGCCTGAAGGAACAGTCAGGTCTTACATACATGCCGAAAAAGCAGGAGAGTGGGAGCCAACCGAGGTTTAAAAGAAAGGGGTGAGTCGAAGATGAAGCCTAAGCTACGGACTTGGGGAATGGGAAGGATGGTGACCCCATCGATAAGGATCAACAGGGAAAAGGGAAAGGAAGAATGGGGAGGAAGATAAGGAGTTCAATTTTAGCCATGTTGAGTTTAAGTTGACTTTGAGACATCCAGGTAGAGATATCAGAGAGACAGCTGGTGAGGGAAGCTTGAATAGTTGGAGAGGGAGTAGAGAGATAGAGTTGAGTGTCATCAGCGTAAAGGTGATATTGGAAACCATGGGAGGCATTGAGTTTGCCTAGGGACAGGGTATAGATAGAGAAGAGGAGAGGGCCAAGAACAGAGCCTTGGGGAACACCAACTGAGAGTGGAAGGGAGGAGGAGGTGGAGTTGACAAGAGATGCATTGAAGGAGTGGTCAGAGACGTAGGAGGAGAACCAGTCGAGGATGGAGCCATGGAAGCCAAGGGAGTGAAGTGAGTCCAGCAAGAGAGGGTCATCAACAGTATCTAAGGCAGTAGAGAGGTCAAGGAGGACAAGAATTAAGTAGAGGTGATTAGATTTAACCACAAGAAGAACTTTGGTGATCTTAGCAAGAGCAGTTTCAGTAGAGTGAAGGGGGCAGAAGCTACATTGGAGGGGGTCAAGGGAGGAGTTGGTGGAGAGGAAGTTAGACAGCATGTTCAAGAAGCTTGGAAGCAAAAGGAAGGAGTGAGAGAGGACAGTAGCTAGAAGGGTCAGAGGGGCCAAGAGTGAACTTTTTGAGGATAGGAGAGATAGTGGCATGCTTGAAGACGGAGGGGGATGAGCCAGTAGAGAGGGAGAAGTTGATAATGTTCAGGAGGGAAGGGATGACAGTTAAAGCAATAGTGGTCAGGAGGTGGGAAGGGATGGGGTCAAGGGGGCAAGTGGAAGGGTTGGAGGAGGAGAGCAGGGAGGAGATTTCCTCAAGGGAGGTGGGAGGGAAGGAGGACAGGAGAGAAGGAGGGGGAGGAGGGAGAGCGGAGGGAGTAGGAAGAGAAGAGTGGGAAGCGATGTCGAGGCAGATCTTGTGTTATCTTGGAGGTGAAGAGGGAAGCAAGATCCTGAGCAGAAAGGGAAGAGGGAGGAGGAGGACAGGGGGGTTGAGGAGGGAGTCAAAGGTAAAGAACAGGTGGCGAGGGTCCCGCGAACAGAACTCAATGTGGGAGGCATAATAATTGTATATATTTTATTGTAATATTTGTTAGTTGCTCCAAGCTGCTTTTGGCAGGAGGGAGCGGGATATAAATCATTAAAATAAATAAATAAATAATGCACCTTGGACTTGAATGAGCCCAATGGCATTTTGGTTACAAGAGACACAAGGAAGTAATTTTTCCACTCAACACATAATAGATGTGTACCTATGAGATGTTGAAGACCAAGGATAAGCTATGTCCAGAGAGCGTATAGACATAAATAGCTTTATTTATTAGTATCTTATCTGTTGGAAAGTTGGAGTAAACAACTTGGGAAGGATTGTTCTTATACTAAAAGTCTTAACATGTCCTTTGAATCATTTGGTACTGGTCCTTATCGGTGACCATATACTGAACTAAATGAATCTCAGTTCTTAAATGGGAAAAAACTGAAATTAATCCTTTGAGCAATCAAAATCTAAGGGCTTCATTAGTTCAAAAAATTTCCAATAGAAGAATGGAAAATTTTAGGCAGTTCTTTGTGTGAGAGAGTTTTTCAGTGTGAATTTACACGCCCTTTATCTCTTCCATTTGGTAAGAATAATAGTGTCATTCAAGCTACCACTGAGATTCTTTATCTGAAGTTTCCCTGCAGGTGTGCACCATTGTTTTAGCATGCCAAGTTATGTTAAAAGAAAACAAATCATTGCTTACACATAGCTTGTCACAGAGAATACTGAGATCTGTATTCACTGTCAAAGTTGAAATGAACAAATAATAGGGCAGGAATATCAAAATGGATATAACTATATGAATTATTTTATCTTTAAAAACTACATTTTGAGAAGTTTGGACAGATACAATACTAAAAATACACTCAGAATACAGTCATGTGGGCTCATTATTTTTTTATGCTGTAGCCAAGAGCCATCATTACACTGATTTCTGATACTGATGATGTGTATGGAATTCATGCGAGTCATTTCAAACCAGCAAAGCATGCAGAACCCGACTGCAATCTCAATATAAATAAGAACACACATCTTGTTAAACCGGTTAAGATAGGACATCTCAATAAAGACCAAGAAATCCAGAGCTTGCTATTGTTTGTGTAACTACTGTAAATATAGAATGCAAAGTCTCCTTCCTGAAAGTCTCCTCTACAGCCGTTTGATCCAAATTTATTACCTTGGCAGGTATAGCATGTGTCGGCATGGAGTAAATGTGTTCTAATCCCAGTGAGGTGGCAACAATAAAAATAATTCATAAAATAATTCATGAAGCACATTCTCTCCTAATGTAGATTACAATATTAATTCTACTTAATAAACTGCTGTAGAAGTAGGTAAATGTCATTTTTTCACCATTTACCAGCAAGAAAACTGAAGTTCAGAGTCATCAAATATCTTGCCAAGTAATTCTCAAAACTTTTCGTGTGTCACCCAGTTTAATATATAAATAGAATCCCATATATATTATAATCCCATGTATATATAATCCCAACCTGTCCTTGCTTTGGGGGTGCCCCGCAAGAGACGATTCTGGAGCACCACCTGCATGGTGGGCAGCCCAGTTCTGCGGTAGCGACTGGAAACAGGGCTGCTGTCCATCTGCTCAGCAGACAGCTGCTGCAGCCCTGCTCTCAGCCGGAGGTTGCCCTGACAACAACATAGCATTATGGGTGATCTGTCTGGAATACTATGGTGGGGTGGGGGAAGGGTGCCACGCAGGTGGACTGTGGTATTCAGGC
The DNA here is from genome assembly GCA_003113815.1 of Sphenodon punctatus. Lineage (NCBI taxonomy): Eukaryota > Metazoa > Chordata > Lepidosauria > Sphenodontia > Sphenodontidae > Sphenodon > Sphenodon punctatus. Next base: position 1,011,611 of record QEPC01013258.1, read on the forward strand.
ATGTCTGCAAGCAGGGAGACTGTGGGGTGCACCCCTAGACTTCATCTGAGGTTGTGCACCCCTGTGTTTGTGTTAAAATAGTAATATGCAATGTTTCCATGCTTCTACATGCAGTTTTAAATAGCTGTATAATATTTTTAAATTATTTTTTTTTTACATTCCATCATAGATTTTACAGCCATAGATCATCTTTGGAAAGATGTATTGATTAAACATTTATTTTTCATGTAAAGGAACATTAGACTCTTGAATATACAATTACATTTTTCAAAGGACATCCTTCCCATCTTTCCTTTTCTTTTGATTGTGTACTATGTAAATACTTGTAATTTTAATATAATGATATAACTTGAAGGTTATTAAATGAGTCAGAAAAAAGACCATTTGAGATCTGATGATTCAGAAGTTGTGAACATCAGATCCTACTCAAACCATTCTGCAATACCATCACAGTGCCAAGAGACTGAAACTTTCTCTAAACAGATAATTTGATGATTCCTCTGGTAAGCAGGCAATCCTGGTATAGCTATCCCTACTCCATCCTCTCTAAACCATTTCCACAGTGGATGTGGAGGTTTGGCTGCTATGTGCTTTGCTCCAACAATCCCAGCATATGAACAGGTCAAAAGCAGGTGGAACCCAGACTTCATGAGTACTGACAAAATAGATGAAAGATGACAGCAAGTTTTATTCATTACCAGGCATAATTCAACCAGACCTGAGAATCTGGTCCACTCTAGGTTCCTGTTATTTCTATGCTCCTACATGCAGCTGCAGACATTTTGTGGAGTTTGTCATCATGGTGGACTGGCCACCCATTTTGCTGAACTCACTTAGTCACTGAGTAGGTGGAAGCAACACTGAGTGTAAACAGATGGATGGCAGCTCCGAGGATGCCCCCATCACTGTTGTGTTTCCTGCTCTGTATGAAGTAGGGCTGAAACTTGGTACTCAATTTTCCTCATTTTTTACTCAGGATTGCAGAACTTTACTCAGTTTTAGCATGTACCGAGGATGCACAAAATCAATATTGTACTTGTTACTCGGTAACTCCTCACTCAAGTGCTGATTACCTAATCCTGCACTGCAGACTTCCATCTTCATTGTGGGAGCATTCTGGGAAATGTAGTCCATTATCCTTTACAGAGCCAGTAACAGTTGCTGTTCTATGCTGACTGTGAGCATGATGGGACTTAGTCAACATGCTCCCAGAGAGCCTGCATGGCAGCTCCATTCCACAGTGGCACACCAGCATCCAGCTTGGACTCCAAAGCTTCATCCATGGTGAGTTTACTTCCCCCTGCTCCCCCTTCCTGCCCACCACACCCCTATTAACAATATTCCTGCTGCCCTTATTCCTGCCCATTGTACACCCTAGAAAACTTCCTGCTGACCCCTTCCTTCCCACCACACACGCTAGAATGTTCCTGCTGTCCCCCTTCCTGCCCCATGCCCATGAGGGACTCAGAAAATATTCAGTAAAATATTTTAATAAGGCATTTGATACTGTGCCACCTGGAAAATTACTGCTTAAGCTTAAAAATATGGGATTTTAATTATTATTATTTTTTAAGTAGTTAGATGGGTTTGTAGCCAGTTAACTGGAAAAAACCCACAAAGGATTGTGTTGACAGGTGGACTTTCTAGGTGGGGAGAAGTTGTTAGTGGAGTTTCTCGGGGATTTGTTTTGGGACCCATCTTGTTTAATATCTTTATAGCTGACCTTGGTGAGGGAAGTAAGAGTGTGTGTACTAATGAAATTTGTTGATGTTATCAAGTTGGGAGGAACTACCAATGCAAGGAGGATCAGAAAATGATACAGAATGAACTGGATAACCTCATGGATTGGAGTATTAGGAATAGGATGAAATTTAATAGCGTAGAGTGCAAGGTTATGCACTTGGGGTTTAATAACAAGAATTTTAGTTATCTGCTAGGAACTCATCAGTTGGAAACAACAGAGGAGGAAAGGGACTTTGGGGTTATAATTGGTCATAAAATAACTACGGCTCATCAATGTGATGCAGTTGTAAAGAGGAAAATGTTATCCTGGGATGTATTAGCTATGATATTGCCAGCAGGGAGAGGGAGGTATTGTTGTCTATGGGTGACTTCAGACGTTATGCGCTCCCAGGTTACCACAGTGGATTCCCAACCATGGCAAGCCAGCTAACCCCCTCCCGTGGTCCAGGAAAGTCTTGAACAGACATGACAGGAGCAGGACGATGGCAAGAAAATGGATTGCTGGACCACGGCCCGGGGAAGCGCAACAGATATCACGCTGATTGTGGACCACGGTCAGAACACACAGAAGACACTGGGGTGGGGCAGGAGGCAGACATGGTCGACTGAGGTCAAAGGAAGCCAATAGCAACAAAATGCAATGCCCACACAAGGGAAATGGGAAGGGAGGTGGAGGAGGGAGAAGACCAGATGATGATGCACATGCTACAGGCACAGGGAAGCCGTGGACACAGCAGAGCACAGACAACACACACCCGGGTGCAAACACACCCGAACAGGACAGGAAGGAAGGGGGGAGCACACAGGGAAGGGCAACACACACAGCACCACGGATATGTGTGTGTGTGTGTGTGCAGGCCAAGGAAGGGGAGAGGACTGGGATGGGAACAGTCGAGGACATGGTGAAAGGCACCCAGAACCCCACTGACAGCACAGATGGAACAGTCCACCCAACAGCTGCACAGACAGTCCAAGTCACAGGGGTCCCCACAGAGATGGAGCAGGGTCACAGGGGGAGGGCAAAGAAGCCGGGGAAAGCACTGGAGTGGTCCAAGGCAGGTCCAAATGGCAAGGATCCCCCTCGCTGATGCAGAAGCAAGACTGGGGACAGAGGTGAGCAGAAGCCTGTTGGACGCATATGTACACACACCCAGAGGAAGCCGGGAGGCACTCTCCAGGGGCCCCAAGTTCCACACAGTCATGGAGGCACCCAGGGGACTGGGGGGGGGGGGCTTGCATGGACACAGGTGACCAGGCAGCTATGCAAGGGAGGAAGACACCATGGGGAGAGCTGGTAGCAGTGTCAGGCAGCAGGAACCAGCCAAAGAGGGGGCTGGGCATGGAGTGGAACACCACAGGCAGTGAAGGACAGGGGGTGCCCATGGAGGGGGCACAGTGACACAGGTGAGCGGAATGGAGGCAAGCAAGCCAGCCAGAACAACCGCAGGCCTGGAATGGCGCGGAGCGAGCGGCCAGTGCCATGAGCTGGAAGGGAGGTGCTGTGACTCGGAGCACACAGTGGGGCTGACATCCATGACATAGGGGGCCTCACAGCCAGCTGAAGGGGGTCATGAAGGGGGCTGGGACTGGCTGGCCCACCAGATGCACATAATGGGGCCACTAAAGCATGCCCCGGTGGTAGCCCAGCCCCCATGTGGTGGACAATGAGGTAGTAGACCTCAAATTTATCTGGCATGGCAAACCCCTCCTGAACATCAGCACGGGACCACACAGCAGCCAGCACCACCAGCTCTGGTCTGGTGGGCCCTGACAAGGTTTAGTCAGGTGCAGGGGGCCATGATAGGTTCCCAACTCCAGCAGGCAGTAATACGCCGCCCCATGCGACCGCTGGTAGCCACACACCCTGTGGATGCAGCCGAAGAAGGAAATGTCCAGGGCAGGACCCCCCTCTTCCAGACAGGTCGTGAACCTGGCCAGACCACAGACTGAGAGGGTAGTGACAATCTCTGCCACGGACCATGCCACATGCGAGCACCTCATCTCCAGACTGCGCCCATCAGGAAAGGGATGGAGGCCAAGTACCTCTGCATGGATCCGGCAATTGCGAGCACTGGACTCATATCCACAGTAGTGAAGCCTGGATCTCAGACTCGCATAGGCACCAGAGAGAGTCTCTGGGCAGCACAGGAGCAGTTGCATGGCTGGGGACTGCCACAGGTCACATAGGGCCATGGTCTCCTGGAAGGTCCAGCTATAGGGGGCGCCAGGAGATCTGGGGTGCGGGAGCCCTGGGGCAGCACTGCCGTACATGGTTCAGTGGGCAGAGGGTCTGAGCATCAAGGAAAGAGGGGCCCCACGATGCCATGTGGGCTGGGGAGGGAAGCAGGGGAGCTCCAATGACATATGATAAGGCCACAGGCCACAACAAGGCACGGCTAGCAAGCAATGCATGGGGAGCAGAACCAGCACAGCTGCAGGAACCAAGCACACAGAATGTCCAGCAAGCACTGATAGCAGGGTGGTAATGACAACAGGCAATCAGCTGCAGACCGCACTGATGGGCGCCTCCGGGCTCTGGGCACGAGCCCCCAGAACGGGAGTGCAGGTGCACCCAGGGGATGGGCATTGTTTGAAGAAACACACCAGCCAGCAGGTAGGTGAGTCAATCCCCTGCCTCCTTCCTGTTACCATGAAGCAGACAAGAAAGTTGTTGTTGTATCTACATCTTGTGTTTATTGTCCATACAGTGCCCCCTTGTGCCCTCCCCCTCCCCCTGCCTCACTCACCCTCCACTATACTCTCCCTTCCATCTTTCTCCATCCCACCACATTCCCCTGCTACTGTGTGCCCTTTAAATCTCCCTCTCCGGTCTGTGTGTTGCATGCTCCCTGGCAGCAACACTGCATGCTTTCGCCAGGGCTTGGGATCATTTGTTCTGATTCCACCTGGTGGTTGACATTCAGTCATTACTTTGGGTGGTTTCCCAGTGGGAATCACTTTCACCACGCTTCTGGGGATGCTCCTGTCCTGACCTCCAGAAGCGTGGGGTGATTTCAGATGTGACGGGGTGCCCATTGGCCCTGGCACAGAATCACCTTTTGTTTCCCCACCAGAATCACAACGACCCGTCAACAGATGAGCCGGCTGATTCCGGATGGGAATTGGGGGAGGGGGCAGGGCTGCACGACACAACGTGCGGCAGCACAGCCCCGCCCCCACACCCCCAGGCCCCCCACCCTCCAGTAGATGGGCGGGCGCAGCGGCCAATGCGGCCACTGTGCCCGATTCCATCCCAGGGTCTGGACCATGGCCTGGAATTGACGGTGGTAACAGACGTTACAAGCCGCCGATTCCAGGCTGTGGTTCAATTAACCACACTTTCAGAGATGGTGCCAGCACCATCCTCGAAAGCGTTGTCAATTTGCTCACCGCCGGTGGTTCACCATGGTGAACATCTGGCGGCGAGCAAACACACGTTACACGACCATCCGCCACCACAGGGGATTGTCTGTGGTTGACCGTAATCGCGTAACATCTGAAAACACCTGTGGTTGGTTTTGCCACCTCTGGGGGATTGACTGTGGTGAACATCTGGATGCTGCCAATCAGACATTCAGGACTCTTTGGCCATGCCACAGGATTGTCTGTGGTTCACTGTGGTTGACTGATCTCGTAACATCTGAAATTACCCTCTGTATAGGGATCTGGTAAGATTGCTCCTGGAGTAGTGTGTTCAGTTCTGGTCACCGATGTTTATGAAGAATGAATTTAATTGGAACAAGTGAAAAATAAAGCTACCAGAATTATTAGAGGGATGGAGCACTTATCCTATGAGATGAGACTAAAAGAAGCAGAGCTTATTTAGCCTTTCAAAAAGAAGGCGGAGGGGAGATATAATTATATTGTATAAACATATCAGGGGAATTAATGCAGGAGAAGGGGCGGATTTGTTCAAACTAAAAGGGACCGAGTGTACAAGAACTGATGGATACAAGCTGGTTATCAATTTTTCATTTGCAAAAACTTGATTTTCTGTGTAGTTTTGTCATAGCAGATGTGGTGGTGGGGACTGAAAAATACACAGAACTCTGCCTATGACTACATATGGAAGGGAACTTTTCCTTGAAGAATACTGCTTTCACCAAGTCAAGACTTTGTCTATCACCTACCATATCTTCTGCAAAGTGAACATGTTTCTCCTTAAATGCTTGCTTTGTCTTGGTGTAATCCGTGGATTCCATTATATTCCATTTGTCCTCATTTACACCAGTGTGAAAGGAGAACTATTTAAATAGGCCTCATTCATGTGGACACTGTCCACATGAGAAGTTTGAGAGGTGAATTCTTACTTGTAACTGGCAATGAACTTTCCTTTTTCTGATCATTGTTTTTTTCAGGTTTTTGTTTGTTTGTTTTTAATAACAAAAAAATCCATAAAACTCTCTATTGCCCAGAGAGTAGCATTGTATTATTTCTCTTACTCAGAGAGCACAACCCCTTTCTGTGACTAGCAGAGCAATAACATATCCAAAATTTCTACAAACCTGTGATTTATATTTCCCATGACAGTGCTCATGACCAGTGATACAATGAATCAACAACCCTGTTGATTTAATCTAAGTTGACTATTTTCACCGTTCTCACTCACTAAAGGCTTCACCTTCCCCATCACAGTGACCGCTTTTAGATGAAGGGCTTAAGCGCCTCCAAAAGATGTGCAAGGAGAGAAATCTGCGGGGTGGGGGGAGGTTAGACGCCCCCCTATGCTACCGGAAGCGATATTGCTCCCATTTTAAGCAGCAGTCTCTGAGACCAAGCCTAGGTTTGAAGATGCGGCTCAAGAAGATTTTACAACATCACATCTTCAAACCTATGCTTATTCTTGGTGGCCGCTGCTTAGAATGGGAGCAATGTTACTTCTGGTAGTGAGGGGGAACGTCTAACCTCCTCCCTGTGCAGGTTTCTTTCCCTGGCCTCTTTTGGAGACACTTTTAAGCACCTCATCTAAAAGCATTCTGAGACAAGCATAGTGACTTTTCTCATAAGACAAGTCAGTCATGGGCTTTCTTTTTCCAAGTTATCACCCCACCCCACGGCCCCATCCTCATACTCTATTAACAACACTGTCTTTTTCTTTATCATTTATATAGGAATTCCAGCATTTGTTCAATGGCAATTCCAATTGGAGAGTTCTGACATCTTCAAAGTACAGACATAAATATCTGTTCTGATTATTTATTCATTTATTTTTTTAAAAACTACGATTGGTCATTATTTTCTAAGAAGAACCACATGAAATGAAAGCTCTGTGTAGAAGTCAGAACTGAAATGTGGAGTCACAAAAAATGCCTTAATGGCCCTCTATCTTACTGCATTGCATCTGAATTAGGGATGAAACAAGGAGTAAAACTATTCTTGCGAGAACAGGACCAGACTCTTGACATCTGGTTTGAGTTTTAGTGAGATTTTGAGCCCAGCTGTCATGTATCCTGTATATAGGCATATATTTTTGACCATTTGTGTTTCAATATATTGGAAATCAGAATTAGCCTCTCTGTATGATGACTTCCTAAAGAGCTGTCCTATAGTGACCTTTCTACTGAACTCTTGACCAGATACTGGAATATCAGCCTGTATA